>JAGDYQ010000038.1:5747049-5767962 GCA_021962125.1 Bulinus truncatus | reverse complement strand
ATAAAATTATATACTAAAATTCTGAACCACCTCTTATTTTTGTAAATAAGAACTCCTTGTAGGAGAAAAAAAATGCAGTTTTTAAATCCTTTTTATTGTTTACTGGCGTTTTATAGTTGAATATATTATAAAGTTTTCATGGTTCTCCCTAGTCCCTTCAGCCCGTTTAGGGCCCTGGCCTGCCATGCTACTCTTCTCCACTTTTCCCAAACCCATGGCTTTCTTCCTCCATTCTCTCACTCCTATGGCTTTAAGGTCTTTCTCCACCTCATCTAACCAGGGCCGGCCTTGGGCCGATTTGACCGTTTGCCCCTAACTGAGCCCCGCGCCTGGCAAGGACCCCGCAGTTTACATTTAGCATTAATAGTAACAGTTGTTATTGTAAAAAGAAAATTAGAATAGGAGCCTCGCAAACATCCGTTAAATTGGGCCCCGCAATTCGTAAGGCCGGCCTTGCATCTAGCCATCTGCTTCTTATGACATCAACTAACCTCCATATATAACGGATTATAACCACACACAAACAAAAATACACACACCCCCAAACAATGAACTTATTTTTCTTCGCATTCTTTCACATGTACATGAATGAGAAATTAGATTAGTTTCAAAATGAATGCAGTATGCCTAATACAATGAACTCAATTCTCTTCGCATCCTTTCAATTGTACATGAATGGGAAATTAGATTTGTTTCAAAATGAATGTAATATGCCTAATGTTTGTTTGTAGAGTTGGCTAACTTTAAAATAATACTCTAATCATACTACTAGCCGGTGTAACAAAACAAAAAAAAAACAAGTAAAATAAACCTGTTCCATTCTGGACACAGGACGTGTTAGCGCATTTTTGTGTTATGTAATAGTACGTATGTTAGCTTTCAGTAAATATTTATCTTAAATCTAACTACAAGTGGTTTGTGGTCACTGAAACAGGACTCATAATTGAAAACATTCTAAATTGTAGTCATTTAATCGTCCGAAAACTCCGTCAATTGTTGTTTGATAAATTGTTGTTGCCAATCTTGGTGAAACTGCGTGCTGCAGTATTTCGCACCAAATGAATGGGTTATTGAACGTATAAGGTGTAGAAACGGGCCATGAAAATGACATAATTATTAATATAGCTTATATAGTAAAAAAAAACGGTAAAAACACTGATGCCCAGCCCTCAGAGGTCAGATCGCGAAATGGACTTTTGATGCACACATGGCAGGCCAAGACCTACAAAATAGTATATACATCATGGGTCTAGGACTTATGGTTGCTGAGATCTTGGGTGATGACAGACGGACAGACAAAACGGGGACAATAGCGCATTTTTTCTCGAAAATGTGCTAAAAATGCTAAAAGCTGAAGTGCAGTGATACATGTTCTCTTAAAGTGTATATAACTCTGAAACACTGGACCAATATACTTCAAGTAACATATCTCATGTTGCAATTGTAAATATTTGATGAAATGAGTAATGAATACTGGATTCTAATGTAACATTATCAAAAACAGTGATATATTATAAAGACATTATAATGTATAAACTAATGTTGGCAGAAATTTTTTTTCTCTCTCTCTCTCCCTATCCGGAAAAACGAATTAAAATCGGTTGGGGTTAAGGTCACAGCAACAATTATTGCACCCCCCCCCTTTTAAAACGAAAAATTCTATGAAAATAAATCTACGTAAGTGTGAAAAGGGTTTGGGCTGGGATCCCTATATAACGGGGTCCAGAGCGCCGCGCTCGCCGTTAAATCCATCAATGTTTGTCCCCGCCTTAGCCTTGAATCCGTGTCTTTCTACCTGTCTCTCTTTCTGTGTGTGTGTGTCTCGTTCTCTCTTTGCCCCTCTCACACTCTCAGCTCCAACAGCCATAGCTAAAAACTTAAAGAGAAAACCGTCTCTACATTCTCAAACTGTGAAAACACATTCCGGGATTAAAGGGTCACATGATCTGCCTCTGTCAGTGGAAGTCGAAAAAAAAGGGGTAGGGGGGGGGCAAACATTTCCTTGAAAAAAGGGGGGGGGGATGTGATGACCTTGAGGCAGCTGAGAGCCACGACTGTCGACCTGAACGCTCCCCCCCCCCCATTTAGTTCACGCAGCTTTGAATGGCTGATTGACATTAGTTGGGTAAAATAAAAGCGGCTGGTCATTGTGTTTACTCCACAACCCCCCCCCCCCCACACCTTTTAGTAATGGCATGACATACTGGAAATAGTTTAAACTCTAATTCATCCGTTTCATTTCCACTCAGACGCTCTGGCCAATCTCAACCCCACTTCACTCTATTTTTTTTTTAAAAGGCCAACGTGGCAGACAAAGCTTAGTTTATGTGTGTACAGTACGTCACGTTAGTGTCACGACTTGCTAAGTATGTCCTACATGCATGTCCGAACCCCAATCTCACATCACCTGTGCTCACACGTGTGCTAATATTAACACCTTGGTAAATTGCACTATGGAAGTGGGGAAAAGGGCCACTCTTAGGTTTTCAGTGGCCTGAACATATTTAGCATCTTTTGGATCACTGGTGTTTCCGTGTGAATACATGATAATATTTTATGCATATGAATGTTTCATAGTCATTTTATCTGCAAAAAAGAAAATGCGCACTAATTAGTGATTGCATAAACGGACATTTGACGCGTATTGGTATTGGTCTCATAATGTTTATTATTCTTATAGCGCATCGCTTTTTAAAAAGTCCTCTACCGATGATTAAAAATAAATATATGCCGTCATTTGTGTTATTTTCCTAATTATTGATACTCAATAGAATACGCACAAATATGGCGCCTTTCGGAAAAACCCAATTCAAATTGACGAAGCGCAATCTGTTTAATTTGCATTCAGTGATATTGGTAGAGAAGTCTATTGGGCTGGCTGTGGCCTTGGGCGATTGCTTAATTTACATATGCCTAGGAAATATTCCGCCGGAAACTTTAAGGATTTTTTTTTTTACGTCCGTATATCAAAGATTTTGAAGGACCTTAGGCAAAGACTTTATTTAGATTTGGGGGCCATGAGCAAAATCATATGTGGTTGTGGGAGACCGTTTGAGTGAGGGGTTGGGTTGCCTGGTCTGCGTGTATTTAAGCACGGCTGTGCTATGAAAGAAACTTCCAGCTGATTAAAAACAAAAAAAAAAGGGGGGGACGATGCGGAATTAACATTTCGTAATGCCAGTTGACTAACTGACTAAGATGTATCCCATAAAAATTACGAGGACTTTTTTTTACATTATATATGAACACACACACACACGAGTAATGAAGATTTGGTGTGATATGCCTGAAGCTTTTAGAATCCAAAGTGATACCTTTTGTACACAGAGCCCCCCCCCCCGCTAGTGTCTTTGTGGCCGGTGCAACTTAGGATGTATTGGTGGTTGTGGGGGTGGGGTGGGGGGGGGAGGAGAGGATTGGCGTAGAAAGAGCCATTAACCAGCTTCACTCAGTGGTCATCCAATACCACAGCATCCTTCCAAGGGCGTCATATAAAGTACCGCGGATGTCCTGACGCAATGGGTCGCCCATACACATGATGTGTAGAGGCCTCCCATGCAGATTTACTATTTACATTTCATCATTATGGGTGCTTGTCGTATGACACATAGGTTAGCTTCTTGCCTATCAGGCCCGTAGCGTGCGGGGGGCAGGAGGGCCGGGTCCCTCCCCTGCGTTTTATCTGCCCCCCCTCTGCTTATTTGCTCTACTTAGTAAAATGTATTACCTGGTCCCCCTGCTATTGCCTGGCCCTTGCTGTAGAATGCCTGGCCCCTGCTGTAGAATTTTCACACTACGGGGCTGGGGCCCATAATGCTGTTAATACGCCTCTGGTGAGTTAGTTGCATATGGGACTGGATAGTCTCCCCTCCCCAGACATACACACACACACACACATCTAATTCAGTGCCCCCCCCCCACAGACACACCCAATTCAGTGATATATTTCTACTATCAATTAAATTTAAAAAAAAAAGAAGAAAGATTAAAGTAATCCCTTTGAATCATTCTAACAAATCCAATACTGTGAACTGATTCATGATTCGGTCTATAAACAAATAAACGATCTTATCGTAAAAGGTTCAGGGGTTAATTAACATTCGATCGATCAGTAAATGGCTTAACGGGAAAATATCTTTCGATGTAGATCTAATCAAACTGTCAAGTATGATAACTCAATAAATTTATTTATTTTTTAATAAAAAGAACGAATGGCAAAAAGTAAGAAAAACAACAACACAACAACAACGACTTGATTTCTATTTGTTACTGCAAATTCAAATCTGTTGTTCCTGTTATGAACTATAAATAGAACACAGCGATATCTCTAGCCACATTTCAGATTTCAGTGAAGTATCAAAAAGAAATATTGCTAAAAAAATCTTATGATAAGAAAAAAAAAGCCATTAGATAACAGCCACAAAGAGAGAGATTGTGTGTGTGTGAGAGAGAGAAAGAGAGAGAGAGTGTGTGTATGTGTGTGTGAGAGAGAGAGAGATAAGTCTCAAATTGTGTGTACAGAAAACACGCACAGATCTCTCATGCTCGCTCTTGTTTTTAGCCTATGTCAGCTAGCAGCGACTGGGTCATTTGTTGCGCGATTTTTTCCTGTTGTTGTTTTTTATAAACTGTGTGTTGCTTCATTACAAATTATGGGACTGAAGTGGACATGTAAGTAAATTACGTGAACCTTTTTTTTTTGTTTTGTTTTGGTTCAAAGTAGTTATATCAACCGTGAGCTAATAGATATTTTATTTATTTAGTTGTTAATTATTTTGTTTCGTTTCCAAGTAACGATGATGGAAAAATTTACACTAAGTTCGTTAACTCCGTGTATAGTAGCTATGATCTCCCCTGACGTGCCCAGATTACAATGTGTAGAGAAAGATTTATTCCTTCCTATTACAACTATCCATCCATCCATCATGTCAGCTTATTCTTTATTTTTCATCACTCATTGCTTCCTTTTAAGATCTAACAGATCACTAAATATAGCCACTACTTACACACTGAGAGGTTCTTATGGCCAAATAGGCCACCGCTAGGGGGCCCCAGTTCTAAATGTGCCCCCATTCTTTACGTGTCGATTCCTATCAAATCTGATACTTTCAGGGCCACGATCACTTTTTGCTTTATCCCCCGAACTCTTTCTGTAATGTCTACCCCAAAATGACAAACAGAACTCTTCTGAATACACATCTTTTAAGATATGTCTAAACTACACGCAAATACCAGACTTAGACAGACACAAAACAGGCAGTGAATAGTGATTAATACTAAAGTGCTCACACGCTCTGTGTAAAATGGTTTAATAATTTTTTTTTTAGTATTCAACACACTAGCGTGAGCCGGTGAGACAAGCCAGGTCAACGGGGCTAAATGTCAGGGTGAGTCACATGAATGCATTCTGGCAGGAAGCGAACCATTCAGAGGGCGTGTGCGCGCGGTCTTTGGAGTTGTGAACTTTGACCTACTTTGGTTTACCAGCATGATGCCTTTTTACTTTATTTTTTATTTCTATTTAATTATCAAATGAAGCTCCAGTGTTTTTTTTTAAATTAAACCAATTGGGCTAAATCATTCCATAGTAAACACACACACACACACACGCACGCACGCACACACACACACACAACTATGTTATCGGTTAATTCTGCTAGCAAGAGAACTAACAGACCGATAAGTCTTTTGATAAAGAATCAGGCGTAGAACGGGTGGGGGTAGCAGGGCCTTCATAAAAGCATAACGCCCCCGCCTCCCTTCAAAGGAAAACCAGTGTGTACCCACAGGTACACGAATTGCGGGGCCTAAAAGAAGAAAATAGAAGAGGGGCAATCCTAGGAACATTAAATTATTTCCTTTTTTATTTATCTATCTCGTGATTGTGCGATTTCCGTGGACGAGAGATAATCAACCCCCTCACCCCAACCTGCCAGCGGGCCGCTGTGAAATGATCAAACGCTGACCGGTCCGTGGCGAGAAAAAGGTTGGGGATTACTGGTATAACTGACTGTATTTCAGAAAGATGTATAGTAAAGTACTTAAATGAAACTGTGTTTGTAAACTACGTCATCAATTTCAATAAACCACGTGACATTTTAGCGCATTTACAAATAACACCAGATTGATCCGAAGAGCTTTAAATCGTATACATTTACCTAAGCTCCAAACGCTCTGTTTGGTAGCACCCTGTGCTACTGCTCTGCAAGGTGGCACCCTGTGCTACTGCTCTGCATGGTGGCGCCCTGTGCTACTGCTCTGCATGATGGCACATGTGCTAGTGCTCTGCATGGTGTCACCCTGTGCTACTGCTCTGCGTGGTGGCACCCAGCCCCGTAGCGTGAAAATTCTATAGCAGGGGCCAGGCATTATACAGCAGGGGTCAGGCAATAGCAGGGGGGCAGGTAATACATTTTACTAAGTAAAACAAATAAGCAGGGGGTCAGACAAAACGCAGGGAGGCCCCGGCCTCCCTGGCCCCCGCACACCACGGGCCTGGTGGCACCCTGTGCTACTGCTCTGCATGGTTGCACCCTGTGCTAATGCTCTGCGTGGTGACACCCCGTGATACTGCATTGCATGGTGGTACCCTGTGCATGGTGGCCACCGGGTGCTATTGCTCATGTTTTTAACTATGATCGGTTATAAAACCGACTATACAGAGTTTTTTCTTCTATGAAATTTAGAACTGTTCATTTTGGTGTCAACCCTAAAATGGTGTCACCCGGTGCGGCCCGCAACACCCCCCCTCCCCGCACCCCTAGTGACGTCACTGTTACTAGATACTTGCTTTATCAAGTCCCTGTACCTGTACTCGTACATTGTGTGCTTGTACTCGTACGTGCACTTTGAGGTATTTTGCACTCAAAGTCTTACGTGTTATTTTTTTATAAAATGCGTGTACTTGTACTCGTACATGCACCGTGGGTACTTGTACTTGCATTGGCAGTACTTTGAACATCTCGGCCACACGCCATAAACAAAAACTGTATGCTAATCGCTAGTATTTTTTCCCCCTGTACGAATAAACGTGCATTTAAATGTTGCTAAGTACTCTGCTGTGTACTCCTATAGAAAACTCTAATTTTTCTACCGTACGAATAGACGTGGATTTCTGTAATATTAAAGAATATCGTTGATTGTAATTTTGTATCATTCTTGTTTTTTTTTCTCATCATATTCTAAATGAAGACATTAACCTATAATAACTTCCTACTCTCTAAACCACTGCTCTGATTTCCTAAACAAACACGAGCTCAGTCGATCCATATTACCATATCGGTTTGCACATGTCCCTTTGTAAAATGGTGTCGTTGGTCCACAGATAGACGTGATAGTTTCTATTTGTGTACGTTCTCATAGGCGTTATGCAGAGCCGTGTTGTGATATGATGTCAGGAGGCGGCTTCATCAGGGCGGCACCACTGGGGGGGGGGGAACATTTACGGGGCGTCGTTTCGGAGATATGCGTGAGCTGCATCATACTGGGGAAAATCTACCCCAAGGCGCCTGGGTTAGTGGTAGTACTTTCAGAGGTGGGTTGATTTTTTTTTTAAAAAAATGGACACTTGAAAAAATAGAAGCAGAGTGAGACAGCCAGACAGGGATAGATGGATAATTAGATAGAAAAATAGAAAAATAGATAGATAGATAGAGAGAGAGAGAGAGATAGGTAGTAAAAACACCTTAGTGCAGTGGCGTAGTGAGCGGGGGGCAAGGGGGGGTCATCATGTCCCGGGCGCTACTCACAAAGAGGCGCCAAATAATATTATATTTTTTCGACTGGGGGCGCTAAAAAGGTATTAAAATGGTATTTTGCCCCGGGCGCGAGTTAAGCTAGCTACTCCACTGCTTTAGTGTAATAAGAAAAAAAGTGTTGAGGTGAGATCCTATACATACCCACCCCTTCCAGAAGTATGGGCTCCAGGGCCGTGTGCGCCCTCCGTTAAATACGCCTCTAAGTATGTACTAAGAACAAAACTCCTGTTTATCCACCCGTCATTACTTTGAGCAGGATACAGAGAAACATTTCCAAATCTTGTAAGAGTCAGGTGGTTTGGGCATGATTTGTTTCTAAAGTCATGTATTAAATTACTTAAGTCAGCAGTTCTAATTGGGATCCCTGACATTAACAGTGGAAAGAAAACGTGACCACGCCTTGACTAATAGAAATAAAGTGACCTGTTTTCACCTCGCTTCCTAACCCACCCCCCCCCCCTCTCTCTCTCTCTCTCTCTCTCTCTCTCTCTCAAACACACATACAAACACACACTCTCTCTCTCCCACACACTTTCTCTCTAACTCACACACACAAACACACACTCTCGCTCTCTCTCTCTCCCTCCCTCCCTCTCTCTTTCTCTCTCCCTCTCACTCACTCTCTATCTCCCAAACTCTATCTATCTATCTATCTATCTATCTATCTATCTATCTATCTATCTATCTATCTATCTATCTATCTATCTATCTATCTATCTATCTATCTATCTATCTATCTATCTATCTATCTATCTATCTATCTATCTATCTATCTATCTATCTATCGATATGTGTTTGTGTGACCGTGTGTTGTGGTGGTTAAGCCAGGAGAGGAGTGGTTGCAAGATTTTATTGATTTAGATTTTTTTAATGTTTAAAAAAAAAAGTTTGATAATGAACCGAGAGGCGTTTCTTTGGGGAATGGGAGGGGGTGGGGCGAATGACTAATGTTAATTAACACACAACTTTGGTTTTGATGCAGCCAGTGTTTGTATTTACTATGTGATCTTCAGATAAGAAATTGACATTCTGCTGGACTGCGGACACATTATTAACAGAAATAAAGAAGTTTTAATAAATAAGCTTAAGGGACTAATTGTATTGCTGAATTCTGCCAATAATATACTAAACGAACTTTTAGATACATTTCACATAGGATACGTTTCAACTATTTAAACAGTTTTGATACACCTTTCGACGTAGAGCTTGATTGGGCATTACTAGTTAGCACGCAGGAATACGGGGGGCCACGGTGTGGCTGAAGTAAAGCCCGGGGCATGCAGGAGTCGCTGGCAATAAAGACGGCGGACAAGCTGACTATAAGCTCGGGGCAGTGGCATTTGACGACGAGGAGCCGTGATCTTTCTAGAACGCCAGAGCGTCGTTCAAAGAGATTGGGCGGGGCATTTGGTATAACCACTGGACGTTGGGATCAAACAGGTGGGGAGAATTTTTCCGGAACCTATCCAAGCCAGACAAGGCGTATCCGAAGTAGAAGCTCGGTCAGTATGAATAGGCTCTGATTGTTCAGTTCAGTGCTTACTGGGCACTGTCCGGTCGGTTCGTATCTGGCACGATTCGGAGACACGCTTGATCTCACCTGCCGACTAGTGGCTTAGTGAGGGGGTGGGGCAAGAGCGGAGCATCATGCCCGGGCGCCACTTGCAAAGGGGCGGAAAATTTTATATTTTACATAAAATATTATATGGTTATCGAAAGGGGGGGGCGCTGAAAAGGTACTGTGCCCCGGGCGCTAGTTAAGCTCGCTACGCCACTCATTCCAATGCGGTGGAGGAAACGGTGAACTATGTTTTTGTTTGACTACTATCGTCTGACGGAGTTCAGGCAGGACATAGGTCTGTATGTACGTCTCTAGGAGTTGAGCAGAAACTGCAGCTTAAACTCGCGAGCTATATCAGATTAAGTCTCCTGCACGTTTGCCATGAGAGGCTATACTAGTTATCCAGAGTTCGTCCATTTTCGTGGAATATAAATCGTTAACTGGTCTGGTTATTCATTCTACCGTCTGGTAACATAATGGCGCTATACTAGTTATCCAGACTTCGTCCATTTTCGTGGAATATAAATCGTTAACTGGTCTGGTTATTCATTCTACCGTCTGCTAACATAATGACATCATTTGGTCATTTATTGCGGAGATCAAACATTGTCTTATGTCTGTTGCTTATCTTGACTATCCCCAATTTAGGACAACATTAAAATATTCCATAGATGATAGAGTTGAGTGTGTCCTGTATTGTGAATACCGATTCGATTATTTCTTTCGTAATCTTCTGCGTGTTGAAACTCTTTTATCAAGTTTATTTTTAGCTTAAAATTCTGTAATAAAGTTTGTATCTCAGGTTTCTTTGTCATGATAAAAGACACAAAAGATAAACCGATCTTTATTATCAGTTAACGGTGTCGAACACTAAGCATTCAGCTCAACAAACAGTTTTTTTTCCCCCAACTACCTTTTCTCATGTTGTTTTTTTTCATTTTCAGCGTGTGCTGGTGCGCAGTGATATCCAGCCAATAAAGAAAATGAGTTCCAAATTGTTACAGTGGGTCTACTTTTTAGGAGATCCCCAGCTGACAGCTGAGTTTCAAAGGAAATGCAGTGTAAAGAGGTCTTCAGTTACAGAGAACGGCAACGGCGTCACAGGGAACTCTTTCGCTCAGAAAAATGTCGTCGACAAGGTAAACGTTCCCACGGCGACACAAGGGCATGCTGAAGACACCGGGAATGGCTTATATATTTCTAATGGATACTTGAAAAAAAGAAACGGCGCGGACTGCGATGGCGTGGATGAATTTCAAATTAATAATGGCAATGGACATTCAAGAAATGGAAATTCACATTCAAGTCAAAAGCAGTCGATATGTACAGATTATTCAATACAGAACAAAGTGTTATACTTGCTGTTTCGCTTCGGGGCCAGTTTAGGTAATTCCACGTTTTACACTTTGTTTTTCACGGCTAGCATCTGGAGCTTCGACAGCTTGGTCTTGAGAAAAACTCTCATCGTGTGGATAGTGAATATGTACGTTGGGCAAGTGGCCAAAGATATTCTAAAATGGCCCCGGCCTCTTTCCCCTCCGGTGGTCCGCCTCGAGTCGCGCTACGAGCTGGAGTACGGCATGCCGTCGACGCACGCCATGGTGGGGTTTACTCTGCCTTTCTGTATGCTGTACTACATGACCGGGCGTTACGAAGTAAGTAACTGTTCGCACTATTTAAACCACATCATCCTTTGTCTCAACACTTCATTCATGGTTCTGCCATGACTACTACATAATCTTCTCTAACATTGGCCACCTTTCCTTCAGTCTCCCAGTGTTGCCAGATGTTTTTAAAAACTTGGGCCGAAATTTAAAAAAAAAAACAAGAATTCCACCAAAACCCAACGGATTAGTAAAATTAAAAATAAATGTCAGAATTAACTTCATTTTTTTTTTAAATACATAATGCGTCAATTTTTATTTATTTATTTATTTATTTTTTTGCATTTTTTTTTGTAACATACAACTTTTAAGAATGAACAAACTCGCCAACACGGGATAGTGCGACTGTCCACGGTCAAGAGGTTAACCGGGAGACGAGCGGCTGTGAGCGGCAGTGGCATTGTAAATCAAAACCAGGGCTCAATTTACCGCTGTCAGCCCCGGCTCTGCTTTAGCTAATATATCTCCCCCCCCCCCTTCTAATCCCCGGGGATGAAACCATAGACATTTATTTCCGGCTTTGCAGGAATTTTTTTTTTCATCTTTTCATCCCCGGCACTGGTTTTTTCTTAAATCGAGAACTGATCGAAACAATCTAAAGTATAAATAATCAACACCTCCCCCCTCCAGCAGGAGAGAAAAAGGTTGGGGACCAATGATTTAGAGAACAAAAAAAAATATTTTTAATCATTTCATTAGTTCTGTTTTTGATTGTGAAATAAAATGCTTTTAAAGATAAAAATGAAATTTTAATTTTAGGAATTTTTTTTTAAATAATTAACGTTTTCTGCCTACATATGCCTATAACCTAATATTTTATACTAGGGGGTCAGCAAACTACATCCAACGGGCTGGATTCGGCCCGGCCTCGAGTAAATTTAATCACTCCCACCGAACGTACTTGAATAAGCTTGATACAACGTATTGAACATATTACATTAAATGTTTGAATGATTATGTGGCCAGCTAGCGTTAGTCATTCTTTCAGTTATCAGCTCCCCCCTCCCCCCCCAAAAAAAATGAAAGCAATAATGGTGACTCCTGCTTTATACGAACACTGAAACCCGAATGAAAGCCGGAAGTTAAGATTTAAACAAAAACATTGAAACGGTCTGTACAGTGTCTTCGTACCTCAGCCTCTATTAATTCGTTCCTTTTTTTTAAAAAAAAAAGCAGTTCCTATTTAGTAGGCCTATATATATATATATATATATATATATATATATATATATATATATATATATATATTATATATATATATACAGTCGATTCCGCTTAATTGGGACAATAACATCGGGACCGTAGGCGTTCTGTCCCGATTAAGCGGCTGTCCCAATTAAACATACGAATTTACTATTGGCTTCTTGGTTTGGTTTCTTTGAGATTTGTCCCAAATAAGCGGCTGTCCCAACTAAGCGGTCTCCCAATTAAGCGGAATCCACTTGTATATATATATATATATATATATATATATATATATATATATATATATATATATATATATATATATATATTACATACCATAAAGCAGAGATATTCCACCTAACATACACACAAGCAATTAGTGAATTTGGGAGGACAGACTGAGAGATTTAAAGACGAACAATCAGTTGAGATGAGGTTTTTCCTGTTAAGATTTATAACAAGTAGACGTACTTGAATACATTTATAAAGTAGTTTTTAAGTAGCGCAGATATTATTATTATTATTATTATCATCATGCTGTTTCCGCCTGAGCCGACTCAAGTTATTCCAGTTTATTGACGAAACCATCAATTATTAGTGACACTGCCTTTAAAAAAAAACTGCATTATAATTACACTGATCTATGTAAACAACAATACTTTTTTTTTTTTTAACCTGTGTTAAATCTTCAATCCTGTTATTAAGCCATGCATGAGTTATCGTTCCTATTGTCATGTGTCGTTGACCGCCGCAGTGGCGTGGTGGGGGGGGGGGGCTTGATAATTTGTCTGGGGCTTCAAGCCATTTTTTGGGGGCCCCGACGCTTTCGAAATGTATTTATTTTACTTCAAAATGTGGCAGATGCTCCGGTATCAATAGTTTGTCATGGGTCCCAGAATTCATGGCTGCGGCCCTGCATGTTTCTATTACGCCTATAACATATGTTTTTTTTTTAGTTCGTTTTTTCGCCAGTATCCAAGATGTGGCTAGATCGTATACTATAAAACCAGCTTTATATAAATAACCCTTTTCCACGTGATATCATTACATTTTCCCAGGAACCCTTTTCCCCGTGATATCATTACATTTTCCCAGGAACCCTTTTCCTCGTGATATCATTACATTTTCCCAGAAACCCTTTTCCCCGTGATATCATTACATTTTCCCAGGAACCCTTTTCCCCTTGATATCATTACATTTTCCCGGAACCCTTTTCCCCTTGATATCATTACATTTTCCCAGGAACCCTTTTCCCCTTGATATCATTACATTTTCCCAGGAACCCTTTTCCCCTTGATATCACTACATTTTCCCAGGAACCCTTTTTCCCTTGATATCATTACATTTTCCCAGGAACCCTTTTCCCCTTGATATCATTACATTTTCCCAGGAACCCTTTTCCCCGTGATATCAATACATTTTCCCAGGAACCCTTTTCCCCGTGATATCATTACATTTTCCCAGGAACCCTTTTCCCCGTGATATCATTACATTTTCTCAGGAACCCTTTTCCCCGTGATATCATTACATTTTCCCAGGAACCCTTTTCCCCGTGATATCATTACATTTTCCCAGGAACCCTTTTCCCCGTGATATCATTACATTTTCCCAGGAACCCTTTTCCCCGTGATATCATTACATTTTCCCAGGAACCCTTTTCGTACCTTTGTCTAGCCCCCCCCCCATACCCCCCCCCCCAAGCGTACGGCACTTCTTTCATTAATATCAATTTTGTTTCAGAAAATATATTTACTTGACAAGAAACCTTTGTTTTAATGAACACACAAGTCTGACACAAGTCAAAAGTACAACAGTCCAGTAATTAAGATTAACGCCAAGTAAAAATAAGCTTCAATAAAGTCCTATAAACTCTTAACCCGGTTATTGAGTATGTCCCGATCCACGGCTGTTTTTTTTTACAGCGCAGGTGTTTTGGGCCTTTACGCAGACCACTCACAATAACGAAATATTAAACCACCGATAACCAAGGATTTAAGGTGGACCTTAACCCAACACTGAAAGATTAACATAAAAGTCTCTTTTGGTTTTTTGTTAAACTTCCCAGCTAAAAAAAACTTAGACGGGTGTCGGCTTGAAATATTTAGAGAGAAGGTCCCTTCTTACAAATGATTTCCATGTTGTAGATCCCTAACGCCCCCCCTCCTTCCGTCGGTGCGGGCGCCGCCTTCTTATAATGAAGCCAGTGGTGCAGACCTATGTATAAACAAGTAAAATTTTCCTAACGGGGCAGGTTAAGTGTGGAATTTATGTTTTTTAAAACCTCGGCACATAAAGGGATTGTGTGCCTAGCACATGGCCATGGGCGTATTCATGGGGGGGGGGCAAGGAGGGCATTTGCCCCCCCTACATTTTGAAAAAATGTCATACAAGAGGGGGGCCTTTGCTCCCCTCCCCCTACATTTAAAAAAAATGTCATAAAGTTGTTATTTGCCCCCCCTGGAAAATTTTTGCCCCCCCCCCCCCTGGAAAAATTCCTAGCGATGCCCATGCACATGGCCCAGCCTACTTGACTTGCCCAACTTAATTCGGGTACACATTTAAAAATGGGTGGACTCGAGGGACTTTGTACCAGCTTTCATCGGGACATGTAAAAATTCCATGGGTTCTCACAGAGAATCAAACCTTAAACTCTCAGGTAAACAGTCGAAAGCTCTACACTACTCGGCCAGCTGTCCCTCGGCTATATACACTGCAATGACAATAGAAGTATTTGTAATCGTAACGAGTTTTTTTTTTCGACTGGTGTTCCTTTATTGAAGACACACAAATGTAATGTATTAGGTTGATAGTCAACTGATTTGTAAAACATTGTCTTTCAGTTCAGTTTGCCAGTTGGTCTGACAGTGGCGGTAATTTGGTGCACGTTAGTCTGTTTCAGTCGCATCTACCTTGGTATGCATAGTGTATTGGTAAGTCAATGATCAATATCTTTTTTTTTCGAATGTTCTGTAAGCTAAAGAGTAACTTTGGATGGAAATATATATATATATATATATATATATATATATATATATATATATATATATATATATACTTATAAGACGCATTTGTTGTCTGTCTGTCTGTCTGTTCCCTTATAACTCAAGATCCAGATAACCAAATAATGTGAAATTTGTTACACATACACATAATTACATGGGGAAGGTTATAGGACAGGTTTCGTTTCATATCGATGGGTAGTTTAATTGTAATTATTTTTTTTTATTTTAGTATTTTACTATATTAAAGTAATCTCGACGGCGCCATAAATAAAATTCCTCTGTGACGTCATTTCCCTATGATCGAATAGAACTTGCGCGCTGGTGCTGTATTGTGTCTTTGTGATGCAAAGAATTGTTGATGTTTTTTCATGCTCTCTGATGTGTACAGTTTGAGGAAGGTAAAGGAATGAAGAAGGATTTTAGAAGAAGTGTGAAACCATAATAATAAGTATATATATATATATATATATATATATATATATATATATAGAGAGAGAGAGAGAGAGAGAGAGAGAGAGGGGGGAGGGAGAGAGAGATAAAGAGAGGGAGAGATAAAGAGAGAGAGAGGGGGCAGGGGGGAGAGAGAGGAAGGTAGGAGGGAGGGCGGGAGGGGGAGAGAGGAGAGAGGGGGTGGACAGGTGGGAGAAAAGGAGGGGGAGAGAGGGAGATGGGTGAGGGAGTAGGGGGAGAGGGAGCAGGGGGAGAGGGAGAGAGAAAGGAAGGGAGGGAGAGAGGGGGTAGGGAGAGAGAGAGTGGGGGAGGGAGAGAGGGAGGGAGAGAGATAAAAAGTGAGGGGGGCAGGGAGGGAGGAGAGAGGGAATGAGGGAGGGAGGAAGGGGGAGAGAGGGGGAGGGAGAGAGAGGTGTGAAAGGGGAGGGAGGGAGAAAGGAGGGAGAAAGGAGGGAGAGAGGGGTTAGGGAGGGAGAGAGAGGGGAGGGAAGGAGAGAGGGAGAGGATGGGAGAAATGGGAGGAAGAGATAAAGAGAAATAGGGGGCAAGGAGGGGGAGAGAGTGAAGGAGGAGGGAGGAGGATGGACGGGGGGAGAGAAGAAGGGGGAGAGGGGAGAGAGGGAGATGGGAGAGGGACGGAGTGAGATTTGAGAGAGGGAGAGAGGGAGGGAAAGGGAGAGAGGGGGAGGGAGTGAGGGAGAGAGAGAGGAAGGGAGAAAGGGGGTAGGGAGAAAACAGAAGGTAAACAGAAAACCTTATTTTAAACCCGCGCAAAGCCGGGTACTTGCAACTAGTATATATATATACTTATAAGACGCATTTGTTGTCTGTCTGTCTGTTCCCTTATAACTCAAAATCCAGACAAACAAATAACGTGAAATTTGTTACACATACACATAATTACATGGGGAAGGTTATAGGACAGCTTTCGTTTCATCTCGATGGGTAGTTTAATTGTAATTAATTTTTTTTTATTTTAGTATTTTACTATATTAAAGTAATCTCGACGGCGCCATAAATAAAATTCCTCTGTGACGTCATTTCCCGATGATCGAATAGAACTTGCGCGCTGGTGCTGTATTGTGCCTTTGTGATGCAAAGAATTGTTGATGTTTTTTAATGCTCTCTGATTTGTACAGTTTGAGGAAGGTAAAGGAATGAAGAAGGATTTTAGAAGAAGTGTGAAGCCATAATAATAAGTATATATATATATATATATATATATGTATATAAATATATATATATATGTATATATATATATATAGAGAGAGAGAGAGTGAGGGAGGGAGGGAGAGATAAAGAGAGAGAGAGAGGGGGCAGGGGGAGAGAGAGGAAAGGAGGGTAGGGAGGCAGGAGGGGAGGGGGAGAGAGGAGGGTGGGGGATGGACAGGGGGAGAAAAGGAGGGGAGAGGAGATGGGAGAGGGAGCAGGGGGGAGAGGGAGCAGGGGAGAGGGAGATGGGAGAGGGAGCAGGGGGGGGAGAGGGACAGAGAAAGGAAGGGAGGGAGAGAGGGGGTAGGGAGGGAGAGAGGGGAGGGAGGGAGAGAGAGGGGAGGGAGGGAGAGAGAGGTTGGGAGAGAGATAAAGAGTGAGGGGGAGAGAGGGAGAGAGAGGGAATGAGGAGGGAGGAATGGGGAGAGATGGGGAGGGAGAGAGAGGTGGAAAGGGGAGGGAGGGAGAAAGGAGGGAGAGAGGGGGAGGGAAGGAGAGAGGGAGAGGATGGAAGAAATGGGAGGAAGAGATAAGGAGAAAGAGGGGGCAGGGAGGGAGAGAGAGGGAAGGAGGAGGGAGGGAGGATGGACGGGGGGAGAGAAGGAGGGGGAGAGAGGGAGGGAAATGGAGAGAGGGGGGAGAGAGGGAGAGAGAGAGGAAGGGAGAGAGGGGGTAGGGAGAAAACAGAAGGTAAACAGAAAACCTTCTTTTAAACCCTGGCAAAGCCGGGTACTTGCAACTAGTATATATATATATATATATATATATATATATATATATATATATAGATAGATAGATAGATAGATAGATAGATAGATAGATACCCTTTATTATGAGAAAGTTAAACTTTTATTAAGCTTTGTTTACCTCTTACATCATTGGTTAGCTATTTTATCACAATGAAACACTCTAATTCGAAGTAAAATGCCTTGACCCCAAGCCCGTAGCATGGGGAGGCCTGGGGGGGCGGGCCTCCCCTGCGTTTTGTCTGGCCCCTGCTGTAGAATTTTCACGCTACGGGGCTTCTTGGCCCCCAAAGAACCCGAAATAATAAAATATCTGCTTGATTTTTTTTTTTTTTGTATAAAAAAAAAAACTTTTTATTTACCCTATCTGGACTTTAAAATTCACACAGACCATAAAGCCGAGATATTCCACCTAACATACACACAAGTAGTTAGTGAATTCAGTACTCTCTTTACCCCCCCCCCCCCTGTATTAAATACGGCGACAAGATTTTCACTGTTTATCCTGGACACGTCCCCCGGTAAACGCATCAATCATCATGTGCTGTCTCTGAAAGTCCAGGAAATGTCCCCGGCATGTAGCTTCCAATCTCAGGCCACATAAGTATGAGTAAATTATTCACAAAACACTTCTGCTACGTTTTCTACTTTCATTTGTGGTCAGTGCGCGACTCGTATTTTTTTTACAAAAAAAAAAAAGCGTGGGCGCTGATGCGGAAATAGTGTAGCCTTTGTTTTAAATTGTGTAAAAGTAAAGAAAACAAATATGTATAAAACGAATATTCATTCAGAAATCTGATAAAAATCTTAATGAACGAAATTAACTTTCATTTTTTCTTATTATAACTGTTGTAAGCTCCAAAGTGAACACAATACTTGTTCATATAAACAGAAATAGGGCAGTCTTCCCAATTGAAAATAACTTTAATACAATATTCACTAAACTGGTAAGCATGAGCCAAAGCGATGATGTACTATAATTGTACTATAGATGACCATGTAGTGTACACTGGTCTTTTACATGTAAAAGTATGAACACATTGTTCAATAAATCAGAAAACCCAGTTCTATGAACTTTCTCAACTGTCTACGAACCAGCCGGTCTCTCAATTGTCTACAAACCAGCCGGTCTTTCAACTGTTTACATACAGGTCGGTCTCTCAACTATCAAAACAGGGACACTCCCTTTTTCCTTCTTCCTGAGTAATATTATCTCACGCGCACAATCAAACAAATTAAACTGTCCATTCACACAAGATGCGCACCAAACTACAGACAAAAGAAATAACTACATAAACATTACATGTGAGTATACGATAATGACCATAATACACTTTGTTATTATTACTTACAGCTAAATTGTTATTGTTCAAATTTGATCTATTCATTTAAAAAATGGGCCAGCACTGCGCCACCAACAGTGCTCTCTCTCTCTCTCTCTCTCTCTCTCTCTCTCTCTCTCTCTCTCTCTCTCTGTCTCACAAGCCAAAATGCCACGCCGCTGGAACATTTAATTGCGCAAAGATATTTTCTATCTTTTTTTTTTATAAACTTAAGGGTTGAGACATTAAGCTTAAATATTTTATGTTGTAGAAGTATAAAATAAATAACAAAGGCAAAAAGTATTCATCATATTGAATGTTATTGATAACAGCAAGTGAACATAGGGAAGTGATGCAGTTCCACGGGGTGGGGGGGGGGGAACCGTAACACTTGTCCTGGAACCCAAGCCACTTCACTCTCAAAATGTTTATTATTTTGTTTTAATTGAAACCCAACTCTTTTTGGTGTAAGGGGGTAGAGGGGGGCCTCAGCTGACAGAGTTGGTCAGGGGCCTTATATTTTTTTATGTGGCCCTATCCACATAAAACCGTACCCAATAGACACTAAATGAAATATTTTTCCTTCGCTCTTCAAGAAGATGTGTCTTTTAATTAAAGTGCATGCCTCTGTTTTTGGACTTTGATGGAGAGAATGTGATGGAGAGGAGAAAAGACTCACTCTGCACTTTATGTCCCATGTTTGCCCACCCAAACATATCTTCAGTGGTGTATTGGTAGGGTACGCGGGGAGAACGAAGTTCCCTTACCTTTTTTCAGAACCGTAATGCGTTCTAGTACTTTTTCATGTCCCGACAACTCCCAATTTTTTTTTTGCTCCCACTATGCGTTCCCTTACTTCTTATTTTACCAATACATCAATGCATATCTTATGTCCCATCAGGCATTATGCCCAGAAAATCTTGTCACTTTAGAGTTACGTAGGTTTCTTCTTAACAGATAGTTAAAGTTTTTTTTCCCTCTGCAAATGTTTCTAAGTTCCCATGTTTGTTTCTGTCTCTAACTGTTTCAAATTCGAAAAGTGCTTTTAGCTAATGACGTACTTTTCTATCCAGCACCTGTAATATATACAAGTTGAAAATCGTGCCGTACATTCCAATAAACGTTTCCATTGTTTCCAGTGGATATCAAGATCAACAGACACCGGTGATATTGTCTGATTAACGGCGCCTAGTTAACGAAAAACAACCGATATTTATATTTGAATAAAAAAAAAGGGGGAGATAAATTAGTTTATTGACTGAAATGTAATTATGTTGTTTGTTTGTTTTTGGATAGATTTTTCATTTAGCTTACTCGTCTGCCAAAGCGGGCACATTTGAGCAGCACACATGTTCGTCTAAATTTATGGTTAAAGTTATAGTAAACCTTTCTAAACAGTCATCGAGGCAAATGTTTGTCTTAAAACTTAATGACCTAGTTTACTAGAGGCTACTACCGTGGGAAGGCGGGGGATAAGTGGCGTCGTGTTAAATACAATTGTATTGATTGTTCCTTAAACAGATGTTGTGCAAATAGCACTAATTGCTTTTAAAATAAATTTAAAATGTAAATTTAGTGTGTTAATGCACACACACACACACACACAAAGTAAACAATAATTACCAAAACGATACTCCGTTTATGATTTTCGACAATGCCGGTGTTCAGCTTTTAATGACATGTTATTTTGTTCATGTTCTGTCCCAGTGGTGATTTTCGCAATCGACCACGTGATAGAATCACATAGCAATTACATAGCTATTGCTGCAGTATGAGGCAGGTCCGAAATTTTGATTTGTTGGGGGGGGGGGGGGACACTGGACAAATGTACCCTAAAGCGCCAGATGTGATGGATTTTTTTTACAGGTCGGGAGATGGGCCCTGTGTAAAGTCCATTTTACTTATTAGTTCACAAACATGATGCAGGCCCGACCCTTCCTTTAGGCTTCTACTCTTTGTTCGGCCCTTCCTTTAGGCTTCTTGGTTCGACCCTTCCTTTAGGATTCTACTCATC
>JAGDYQ010000038.1:5499472-5746549 GCA_021962125.1 Bulinus truncatus | reverse complement strand
ATATATATGTATATATATATATATATATATATATATATATATATATATATATATATATATATATATATATACCCTTTATTATGAGAAAGTTAAACTTTTATTAAGCTTTGTTTACCTCTTACATCATTGGTTAGCTATTTTATCACAATGAAACACTCTAATTTCGAAAGAACCTGCCTTGACCCCAAGCCCGTAGCGTGGGGATGCCTGGGGGGGGCGGGCCCCCCCGCGTTTTGTCTGGCCCCCTCTGCTTGTTTGCTCTACCTAGTAACATTTATTTCCTGCCCCCTCCCCCTGCTATTGGTCTGGCCCCTGCTGTAGAATGCCTGGCCCCTGCTGTAGAATTTTCACGCTACGGGGCTTCTTGGCCCCAAAGAACCCGAAATAATAAAATATCTGCTCGATTTTTTTAAAAAAAAAAAAACACTTTTTATTTACCCTATCTGGACTTTAAAATTCACACAGACGATAAAGCCGAGATATTCCACCTAACATACACACAAGTAGTTAGTGAATTCGGTGACTCTCTTTACCTCCCTCTGTATTAAATACGGCGACAAGATTTTCACTGTTTATCCTGGACGCGTCCCCCGGTAAACGCATCAATCATCATGTGCTGTCTCTGAAAGGTCCAGGAAATGTCCCCGGCATGTAGCTTCCAATCGCAGGCCACATAGGTATGAGTAAATTATTCACAAAAAACTTCTGCTACGTTTCTACTTTCATTTGTGATCAGTGCGCGGACTCGCAGTTTTAAAAAAAAAAAAGCGTAGGTGCTGATGCGGAAATTGTTTTGAATTGTGTAAAAGTAAAAGAAAACAAACATGTATAAAACGAATAATTATTCTGAAACTTGATAAAAATCTTAAAGAACGAAATTAACTTTTATTTTTTCTTATTATAACAATACTTGTTCATATAAACTACGGAAACAGGGCAGTCTTCACAATTGAAAATAACTTTAATACAATATTCACCAAAGTGATGATGTACTATAATTGTACTATAAATGACCATGTAGTGCACTCAGGTCTTTTACATGTGAAAGTATGAAAGCATTGTTCAATAAATCAGAAAACCCAGTTCTATGAACTTTCTCAACTGTCAACATACCGGCCAGTCCTTTTTTTTCCCTTCTTCCTGTGTATTAATATTCTCTCACGTGCAAAATCGAGCCAATTCAACTGTCCATTCATGCAAGCTGCGTACCAAACTACAGACAAAAGAGGTAAACTATATAAACATCATTACACATGAGTACACGAAAATGACTTTAATACACCTTGTTTTTATTACTATAAGCTAAATTGTTATAGTTCAAACTTGACCTATTCTTTTAAAAATGGACCAGCACTGCGCCACCGACAGTGCCCCCCCCCCTCTCTCTCTATCTCTCTCTCTCTCTCTCTCCCTCTCTCTCTCTCTCGTTCTCTCTCTCTCTCTAGCAACCTCGTGTGCAGCTTCGTAAGTTATCCAGCTGCAATCTAGCACATAGAAGCCAAATTGCCACGCCGCTGGAATTCTATGCCCATACAAAGATATTTTCTAACTTTTTTTTTGCTAAACTTAGGAATGGTTGAGACATTAAGCTTAAATATTATATGTTGTAGAAGTATAAAATAAATAACAAAGGCAAAAAGTACTCATCATATCGAAGGTTATTTATAACGGCACGTGGACATAGGGGAGTGATGCAGTTCCACAGTGCATATACACGGGGCCACCACTGCAAGAGATGTTCTTGATAAATACAACGAAATATCTCGGTGTGTCCATAGCAGGGTCGCCACAAGATTAAAGGAGGGGGGGGGTGAACCGTAACACTTGTCAGGGAACCCAAGCCACTTTGTGTTTCCTTCACTCTCAAAATGTTTATTAATTTGTTTTAATTGAAACCCAACTCTTTTTGTTGTAAGGGGGTAGAGGGGGCCCCAGTTGACAGAGTTGGCCAGGGGCCTTATATTTTATTTCTGTGGCCCTACCCACATAAAACAGTACACAACAAACATTAAATTAGCTATTTTTTTCTTTTCTCTTCAAGAAGATGTGTCTTTTAATTAATTATTAATGAATTTGTATGCACCATTTTTGTCTTTGATGGAGAGAATGGGAGGGAGAGGAGAAAAGACTCACTCTCCCCTTTAGGTCCCATGTTTGCCCACCCAAACATATCTTTTGTCACACCAGGTTTTATAAGTCCCATGTTTGTTTCTGTCTCTGACTGTTTCAAAAATCGAAAAATGCCTTATGCCAATAAGGTACTTTTCCCTCCAGCACATATAATATATACAAGTTGAAAATCGTGCCGTAGATTCCAATAAATGTTTCCATTGTTTTCAGTGGATACCAAGATCAACAGACACCGGTTATATTGTCTTATTAACGGCGTCTAGTTAACGAAAAAACGACCGATATTTATATTTGAATTAAAAAAATGGGGGAGATAAATTAGTTTATCGACTGAAATGTAATTGTGTTGTTTGTTTGTTTTTGGACAGATTTTCGTTTAGCTTACTTGTACTCCAATCGGGCACATCTGAGCAGCACACATGTTCGTCTGAATTTATGGTAAAAGTTATAGTAAACCTTTCTAAACAGTTAACGAGGCAAATGTTTGTCTTAAAACTTAATGACCTAGTTTACTAGAGGCTACTACCGTGGGAAGGCGGGGGATAAGTGGCGTCGTGTTAAATACAATTGTATTGATTGTTCCTTAAACAGATGTTGTGCAAATAGCACTAATTGCTTTTAAAATACATTTAAAATGTAAATTTAGTGTGTTAATGCACACACACACACACAAATAGTAAACAATATTTACCAAAACGATACTCCGTTTATGATTTTCGACAATGCCGGTGTTCAGCTTTTAATGACATGTTATTTTGTTCATGTTCTGTTCCAGGGGTGATTTTCGCAATCGACCACGTGATAGAATCACATAGCAATTACATAGCTATTGCTGCAGTCAGAGGCAGGTCCAAGACTTTGATTTGTTGGGGGGAGGGGGGCACTGGACAAATGTACCCTAAAGCGCCAGATGTGATGGATTTTTTTACTGGTGGGGAGATGGGTCATGTGTAAAGTCCATTCAACTTATTAGTTCACATACATGATGCAGGCCCGGCCCTTCCTTTAGGATTCTACTCTTGACCCGGCCCTTCCTTTAGGCTTCTACTCTTGACCCGGCCCTTCCTTTAGGCTTCTACTCTTGACTCGGCCCTTCCTTTAGGCTTCTACTCTTGACCCGGCCCTTCCTTTAGGCTTCTACTCTTGACTCGGCCCTTCCTTTAGGCTTCTACTCTTGACCCGGCCCTTCCTTTAGGCTTCTACTCTTGACCCGGCCCTTCTTTAGGCTTCTTGGTTCGGCCCTTCATTTAGGCTTCTACTCTTGGTTCGGCCCTTCTTTAGGCTTCTTGGTTCGGCCCTTCCTTTAGGCTTCTACTCTTGACACGGCCCTTCATTTAGGCTTCTACTCTTGGTTCGACCCTTCTGTCAAATTTAAGAACCCAATGAAATCCAGAACTCAAAAGTTTGCCTATCCATCGTTCGACACCCCCCCTCCCCCCACCGCAGTGTTCGGGTTGTTTAGTTCAAGGGCTTATAATGTTTCTTTGTTGCATTACAAATTCCAATATGCACCAATATGCACCAATACGCACCAATATGCACCAATATGTACCAATATGCACCAATACGCACCAATATGCACCAATATGCACCAATATGCACCAATATGCACCAATATGCACCAATATGCAACAGTATGCACCAATACGCAACAGTATGCATCGATATGCACCGATATGCACCGATATGCACCAATATGCATCAATATGCACCAATATGCACCAATATGCACCAATATGCAACAATATGCAACAATATGCACCAATATGCGCCAATACGCAACAGTATGCACCAATATGCACCAATATGCACCAATACGCAACAGTATGCACCAATATGCACCAATATGCACCAATACGCACGCTTGTTTAACGCTTTATTTTGTTGTTGTTTTTTTTTTGTTGTTTGTTTTTTATGAGTGTGCTCGAACTCCCCATAAACAAAACTACTTGTATTTTTGCCCCCCAGGATGTAGTGGCCGGCGTTTTGTTCGCCGCATTCCTCATGCTGGTGACCATTCCGTTTGTGGACCCTGTGGACAGGTTCATCATCTCGCACCAGATGTCGCTCCCCGCGGTTGTGGCGACCTGCTTGGCGCTGGGTCTGCTGTACCCACGCGTGGAGAAGTGGAGCACCACCAGGGCGGACACCATGCTCTCCCTGGGAGTCTTCTCTGGAATATGCGAAGGCCTTTGGCTGTCGTCATGGCTGGTCGACCTGGCGCCCGCGAAGGAGATCCTGCCGATAGCTTTAACCTTCCCATCCATTAAGGAAATCGGCGTGGCCCTATTGCGACAAGTGCTGGGCGTGCCAGTCATTGGCCTCTTCGCTGTTGTGATCAAGCTCTTGATTTTGCACACGTTCTCCTGGTTCTTGAACTACAACCCCAGTGACCCGGAAACAAAACGACGCCTGGAGATACCCTATAGATATTTCGGTTTTTTTATAGCTTCTGGTGTAGGATCCTACCTCATGCCAGCTATCTTTCGCATGATAAACATTGAAAGACAAGGTTTCTTATCGGAGATTTTAAACCACGGTGCATAAATGATGCTGACCGAGTGAAGCCAATTATGTAATTTTTAACACAATTTCATTTATATTAAATGAAAATAATGATAAATGAATATTTTGAATGTCATTAAATTAATGTTCTAGAGAAGTGGTTCTCAGACTTTTATGGTTTGCAATCTACTAACAAAAAAAAAAAAGATAAGTTAAATTTAGTCGTATGTATTCTAGATCAAGCAATTTAAGAAATCGTTGGCGGCCACTTAAAATTAGCTCGCGACTCACCAGTGGGAATCACACTTTGAGGACCACTTTTATAGGGAAATCGGAACACATGACGACATTGGAACTGTTTGTCTTTCATTCCTACCATACAGTAATTAACATAGCCCATAATCGTATTGCTGTTATAAGGATCAGATGGCGAGGGGTTTTAAACAAAAGCATTCTAACTGATAAACCACTGCGCAGAGCCTCCACTGTTATGGGAGGGGGGGAGGGGGTTCAATAAGAAATTTGGTCAGCAACATAGAAGGGCAATCAGAGCACTTGTTGAGGGCTGTCATAGGGGCCTCAGTTTTCAAATATTTTTAGGGGGCTCACTATTTGCAAGCGGCGGCCTTTGCAGCATTTCGCTCTAAGCCTGACCCCCCACCCCCGTTAAATTACCATTGCTTAGGGTCCCAAATGTATCTTTACCTAGAGTCTGCAATGAACATTAGCTAGCTTAATGCCCACAAATTTTCCTCTGGGTTCCCAAAATGTAAATTTGCTTAATGTACTTATACCATTGCCTAAGGTCCCCATATGTACCAATGGCTGAGCTCCCGCCTCCCCCCCTCCCCTTTTCATCACCACTGCAGCAGCGAGCCTATTTATGGATGTAGAAATGAAAAACTTAAAAAAAAAAAACCGTCTTTCTAATTGTGAGTTGGCTATAAATTGGATACCACCAAATCAGGTAATGCGATAGCTACAGAATCACTAGCAGGAGTAAAGAAGATATAGCCACATCGACCAGACGTGGATAGAACCGATGGACCAATCATCACACCACCTGTTGAACTCTAAACATCGCTCCTTCTTCCGCTCGAACCAAAAAAAAAAACCCTTCGTCATCCTTTTTGGCCAGATGGCTTCCTTATTTGTGTGTCACGTGATATTAAAAAATCAAATGACGTCGTTGTTACATGTGTTTCACCATCAACCCCCCCCCCCATCCAGCACACACACACCCCGATCGTTGAAATAAGGCGATATGATGTCAGCTGTATGTTATTGTAGACGAATGGGAATATTTTTTTTGTCCTTGTATTGTTTTAACTTATCCATAAGCCTGCATGTTAATATTGATTCGGCCTAAATTTTGATTTCTCTTATGTCCTATATATATATATATATATATATATATATATATATATATATATATATATATATATATATATATATAAAGCTTTATAATTATATTTTCTTTTTTTTTTACTTACATCATATTAATTAAACGAATTATTTATATGACGTGTCTTATCGATTTTCTATTATTTTTTACCCATGAAATGTTAATTAGTTCTTCGATATAGGCCTACATTCTGTGGAAAACACTCACTCACTAAAATTCATTTTTTTTTTTTGAGAAAAAAATAAACGAGTGTATCTTGCTGTTGGCTTAAGTATGCTTGTAGTAGCTACTGTCACCGCTACTTGAAATCACGCGTCATTCACATAAACAAGAGGCTGGCTAAACAGGATGTGAAGCAAAAAAAAAAATACGTGATGTTCTTTTCGATCCAGTACCAGATAAACTCAGAGGTTTGACGCCAGTCTTCGTGGGCAGGGTCACCGAAGGGAAACTGGCCCCGGTGCAAAGATGACTTGTGGGCAGGGCCGGCGAGGGGAAACTGGCTCCCGGTGCAAAGATGACTTGTGGGCAGGGCCGGCGAGGGGAAACTGGCTCCCGGTGCAAGGATGACATGTGGGCAGGGCCGGCGAGGGGAAACTGACTCCCGGTGCAAGGGGATGCACGTGAGAAGGGCCGCCGAGGGCAACTGGTCATAGGCAAAGATGGCGGGTGGGCTGCCTCTATATATACATTCTAAACACATCTATTTCTATAATACACCAAAGCACTGTTCATGGAGATAGGCAGACTAAGCCGATGTCTAGGGCCCTCCTACTAATTAGTGTCTCCATTATTGGGCCTTTTAGTTCCCAGATTTGAGGATAATCTGAGCTATTGTCAAGGGCCCAGTGTTAAAATGATTTAACGGTCGGGGTGGTTAGGGGGGCTCTATTTTTTTAAAAAAGATTATTGAGTCTCTGGCCATGTAATAATGTAGTGAGAGTTCCGTCTTTAAAAAGCGGGAGGAGATATTAATGCATTTGCTGTGAGCTGTGGCCTTGACCTTTTTAGGGATGATGATGACGAACGATCTCGTGAGAACCCAGTTCAAACACAGCCATACACAAAAAAATTTTAAACACTAACAGTCTCATATACCAACACAAAATACGTTCAAAACATACATAAACACAAACTTACTCATCCAACACTCATCACACACACACACACAAACAAGAGCGCGCGCACTCATTATTTTTAGCATAAAACATTGGTGGCGAACATGGGCGCAACCAGTATGTTGAAGTTGGTAGGGTCTGTAGTGGCGAACCATTTTGAGGGGGCCGCGTGCCTAAAATTCAACCTAAAACACAATTTTTATTTATAGCAAAGTGCCATCACTCCAATTCAAATTAAAGGAAGTGATGTTGTAGTCGCGTGCCGATAGATGATGCTCTGTGGCACGCGTGCCAATAGGTTCTCTCCCACCCCCCTCCCATCACTGGCATAAAACAATACAATGTTGCTGGGTCAAAAGCAGGGCACTTCAAAACCTATTACCTTGAATCACCACGCAAACAAAACAAAAGTTAACGACATGAAAGAAGGCTCAAGCAATATACAGCTTAAACAAAATAAATTCAAATGAATTGACCGATTCTGTATCACCCCCCTCCACCCCCCCCCCCCCCCCATGTAAGCCATAACAACAGCTGTTATCCACCGGCGGCGGAACGAAATATTTTAAGGGGGGGGGCAAGCCAAAATTCAAGGGGGCGCCGCCCCCCCTTGAAAATTTAAGGAGGGGCAAGACAAAATATGACCGAAAGACAAATTTTACCCCCTTAATTCTATAATAGAATATAGTAATTCTGTAGCAAGTATTTAATCGATATTATTAAAAAATAATATATTAAAAAAAATAAAAATGAACATTGAGCACTTCTGTCGTCAACTGATTCGTAATGTCAGTTTGTTTACAAATTTAATAGTGAAATTAGATCAGAAAATTACTGATAATTATCATGAATGATGATGAATATGAAAACGGAAACTCAATAAACAAAAAGTAATTTATGAAAAGATAATAAATAATTGTATTTTCTTTAAAAATTACATTTGCCGTCATTCGGTAGATGGCAATACTTCTCCAGGCCCGTAGCAAGGAATATTGGATTGGGGGGGGGGCGAAGTCATTTTCGGGGGGGGGGGTGCCGAAGAAATGTTCCTAGGGCACAGGGGCGGATCTAGGCAACTTTGACCGGGGGGGGGCAAAACTGTTTTCATTGTTGAAAATTGGTCTTAGAACAAAAAAATATTTCGATAATT
This sequence comes from Bulinus truncatus, assembly GCA_021962125.1. Lineage (NCBI taxonomy): Eukaryota > Metazoa > Mollusca > Gastropoda > Planorbidae > Bulinus > Bulinus truncatus. Next base: position 5,738,241 of record JAGDYQ010000038.1, on the reverse strand, counting down.
TAATGATGTATTACCTAAACTTGCGATAACGGGGGGGGGGCATGTCCCCCCCGGCCCCTCCCCCTAAATCCGCCCCTGGTGGGGTAGAAGAAATGTTCGGGGGGGGGGCGAAAATGGAGGCGCAAAGCGCCGAAAGCTGCGAACGGAGAAGAGGGGTTTTTGGAGGGGATCTCAGTGAGTCCCCTCCCCAAGAAATTTTTTGCAGTTCCATATCTGGAATGGTGCATTTTAGTACCGATTGTTTAGCTATTAATTAGAAATATATAATTTAAACTACGTTTCAATAGTGCATGGCATGTTGCTGTTTTGTTAAAAATAATTTAATGATAAAAATTTATTGAGGCTGAGCAATTTCTGATTCCTGTTATAAATATATTGACCAATAGTTCTACTACACAATTGTTACATAATAGATACCTGATTTATATTATTATATTGTTAGTTTAACTTACAACCCGGGAAGAACGACAAAGATGCACGAATATAGCTTAGCTATTTGTGTGATATTTCTTATAAAATATTGAAAACAAAGAACAGATCTATCAACAACAATAGTCGCAATTATTCAATTTAAAATAAAATTAATTCTGCTAAAAAGTAAATTTGCAAATTAAATAACATCAATCAGAAATCACGGAGTTTGTACTTTATTATTTTATTATACATATGTATAAAAATGAAGTCAGAAGTAAATGCTATTTTATTAACTTATTTAAGTTGCTAGTTGTCCTCAGAATATACCAAAACTATTACAAGGTTGCGAACAGGCCCATCGACAGAAATTTCGGGTCCCTGGGCAGGGGTGACATGGCCCCAGTGCTGATATTAATATTTTAAAAAGTTGATTGGCCAGCTCAGTCAGGGTCCCTAAAACTCGCCGGGCCCCAGGGCATTGGCTCCCCCTGCCCCGACCCCACACTCGTCGGCATTGGTTGCGAACTTATATTATAATACGTTTCAAATTTGCAAACGTCGTGGTTTAGCACTGAATTTACCTAAAAATGTTTCAGCATTCAGATTGTCTGTTTTCAAATGTAAGCAGGAAAAGATTATTTAGACGCTTTTGTAACTTTGATTTGCGATATGGGGTGAGCATTCGTGTGAGGGTTGAGAAACTGCTCTCACACACGGCTGTTGAAGCCCCAAATACCAATAAGATTCAATCTTTTATGCCCAAAAATTAGATAAGCTATATATGTAAGAAAAATAGCCTGAATGATTGCCAAAATATAAACTTTTAAGTTTTTATTGTTATTGATTTATTGAACAAAATGATTGATGTTTTATAGCCGTTATTATTAAAATTTTGTCAAAAAGCTCAAATCATGCACTGGGGGGCTCAGGTCATGCACGGGGGGCTCAGCCCCCTCTGGCTACAGGCCTGTACTTCTCTATACTTATAAGACGCATTTGCTATCTGTCTGTTCCCTTAAAACTCAAGATCCAGACAACCAAATAACGTGAAATTTGATACATGCAGTGGCGCAACCGGGGGGCTCAAGCCCCCCAGAATTAAATCATCAATACATAATTTACGTTATAAAGTTACAAAAAAAGACTGTCAAACTGTCTTTTTCAATATGTGAGCCCCCCCCCAGCATTTTTTGCTGGTTGCGCCACTGGGTACACGTACACAAAATTGCATGGGGAATGTTCTTAAACAGGTTTCGTTCCATCTCAATGGGTACTTTAATTGTGATTAATTATTTTGGATATCAAAGACATGAAAATTGGCAAACTTTTACCCCGATTTCAGGTTTTACGAGCTTCTCTCCCACATAGCTAACTTACTATAAATATGATCGGTACGGGGAACCAAATATCACATTACTTACTATATTATTACATTCCATTCCTTCATCCATAGGAGTTGTCATCTTTTGATACAGTCATGCCTAAGAGAGAGAGAGAGAGGGTGAGTGGGAGGTAAAGAGGGAGGGAGGGAGAGAGAAAGGGGGAGGGAGGGAGGGAAAGAGGGAGGGAGGGAGGGGAGGGAGAGAGAGAGAGAGGAACTGCCAAAAATGTTGTGTATCACATTGCTTTAAGATAAATGTACCCTTTTATTGCAATTTGCATGCAAAAAAAAACCTTTTTTACGCGTCTTATTTTAAATCTTAATTAAACGTCAAATTACGCTTCTTAAATAAACAGAAAACATTATTTTAAACCCGGGCAAAGCCGGGTACTTGCAACTAATTTTAAAATATGCCACAACAACTCTCAATAATGTGATTACTGTAAAATGTCAATTAATTATCATTTCTTTCAAATATTAAATTTAAGAAATAAATCAAATGAATTATGAAAATGAAAATGATACATATAAACTAAAATGAATTACAAAGTTTAATAAGTTAAAATCTTAGGGGGGGCAGACTGGAAATTCAAGGGGGGGACGCCGCCCCCCCTTAAAAGTTTTAGGGGGGGGCCGTTGCCCCCCCTGCCCCCCCTGCTCCGCCGCCAGTGCTGTTATCCCTTACACTCACAACTAACTGTTACGTCATCGGTGCTGTGTGCTTGTAACATCGAGGTGTGGGCTTTAGATCGATGAATATTGTTTTTTTTTTATGATGGACACAGGAGGTAAACTTTAATAGAGCTGCCGCGTGACGATGGCATCAATGATGGAATATTTAGGTAAAGGTAAACACTCAAAATATTGATATAAAAAAAAACCAATGGCCTTAGTAGGAAAATAATAAAAGCCATAACAAATTATCACACGTCCTATGGGAACTCTATACCACCTTCATCCCTTTATCCCCCTGTTGAGGACCCCTTTGAGGGTAGCCTTGGCTTGTTGCTATGAGTATGAGGGCTGACTCAATGATGACTCGTATTTGTATTTGTGTTTCTACCACACACAGTCTCAACAACAATTAAACGTACAACAAGTGACGATGATGAATTCAACAAGTGTGTACAGCGACAAAATATATTTATTATCAGAGACACCAGTCCGTAACAGAGATCTGGTGGTCGTTAAAATCATAAGCAAAAGTAATCCAGAAATGTCAAAGATTAATCCAGTATCAATGATCAGAATTAAAGGGACGTTCTCTCAATAGATTTCCCTTCTCTCTCTCTCTCTCTCTCTCTGTCTCTCTTTCTCTCACTCTCAGAGACACATCAATCGACTAGCTATCACTCAGTCGGTCACCCTGGGACCCTCGGTCGAATGTCTACGAATCTATATTTCATTTCCCACATCACCTTTCCCACGTGACCCTTAGCCAATCAAATATAATATCTGTCTCTTTCAAACTTTCAAATTAGGGGGTGGAGCCTAGATGAGGAGGGGGGGGGAGAAGTACGTCGTATAGACAAAGACAGTAGTAACTGGACATCCATCCCTTTGTCGGCGATTGACCAGGGCCGAGTGACCAGGGAGATTTCCCCGAGGAATGTAACGTGTTTCTGTTAACCGCTACTTTGATTCGTCGGCGGAGATTCCGCCGGACACCTGGTCTATGACGCAATTACGGGGGTGGGGTAAAAAAGGTGGGGAACTTGAGAACGGGAACGTATATTATTATACATGGTATAATATACATCTTAACGTTAGTAATACTATTAAGTTAAGGGTTGGAGTAAGGGGATGGTTTCGACATATTAGTCAAAACCCGTGACACCCCCCCTCCTTTTTCCAACCTAGTTTGAAAACTATTTAAAATTTTCGTTTCTTAATTCCTCCCCCCCCCTACCCTTTTCTAGAAATAATTATTTATATTTTTATAATGTAAATTATACAGAATGCATTTTAAAAATTTAGCTGACAGTAGTCCAACTATTTTTGGACCCCGGAAAAAAAAATACGGAGTCCTTTTTTACGGTCCCGTAGCCACTGCGTTAGAATAAGTGTGAATTTCAATTCAGTTTTGTTTTTTTAAGGAATAAGCATAAACAAAAATAAGTACACTAACTTTTAGTTGACCAACCACAAACAAAAAAATAAAAGTTGTGCAATAACAGTCATTTATTACATATTTGAGTCTTCCAGTAATGATAAAGTTCAAGAAAAATGGTATACTCTATTGCAACAGACACGTTATATCACCTTATTGCAACAGACACGTTATATCACCTTATGATGTTTTATGAATATCAGATTCCAACCTTTAGAATTGATTTATTAATAGCCCTTTTATCATCAATCTCAGAAACACAAAAGAACCACATTTGCGAATCACAATTCTTCAAATGTCAACAATCACTGAACCTGACATTAACAAAAAATAAACATCAGATTAACATAAAAATATCTAAACACTACACACTGCTCAAGAAAGTAATCCATTCAAACTGCCATGTTTACATTTTTTATATTTATATTTCAAGATTTCACATTCATTAAACACAGTCTAATGCACATATAAAAACAATTTAACAATAACAGTATATATATATATATATATATCTCTCTATCTCTCTATATATATATATATATATATATATATATATATATATATATATATAATAAAGTGGATTCCGCTTAATTTGGACACCGCTTAATTGGGACAGCCGCTTATTTGGGACAAAAAGCTTCGGTCCCGATGTGTCCCAATTAAGCGGAATCGACTATATATGTATGTGTGTATGTATGTATACACCACCACGTGCTAACATGACCGCCATTACACACTGCTGAGTAAAACAATAGACTGGATTGCTTACGTCACATTCATTCCTGAGACAGATGCATCTGGCCCAGAGGCGCAACTAGACCAAACTTTCAGGGGGGGGAAAAAAACAATTATTTTAAAAAAAAAAACTCATTTATATTTTTTTTTTATTTTTTAAAAAAATTTTGGTTTAATTTTTTAATTTCTTTTAATTGGGAAGGGGCAACTCCCCCCCCTCCCCCCCCCCCAGGATCTGGCCTACTACAAAATAATATTCCAGCGTGCCGTGGTCAGTCCAGGGTATCAAAAATATACACAGATATGTTGGTTCCGAACAGAAATGCCTAAGTCAAGGGTTCAATTATAAGCGGTGGCAGTATCGATTGTCGCATCACAATGGGTATGACGGCCAGTGGCAATGTACCACCCCAGTAATCACCACGCCCTGGGACATTGCAGGGGGAGGAGGGGAAATCTGAATTGTTTCGGGCTGATTTAAACGGTCAGGAGACGATGCAGCATCTTCAGAGATAGATACCCGACAGATACTTAGAGAATCTCTGGCCTAAATTCATACAGTCTTTTTTTTTTTAATTTATTGTTAAACTGACTGAACCGTTGACAAAGTTCCATTCAGTTGAAGGTTGGGAACTCTTTTATAGACTAAACCAGCTGAGTCAACGTACTAACCTTGTCAATCGCATATATACAAAAACACATACACACGCAGAGAGCAACTTCAAGGGGGGTTAATGCGTAACCAAAAAAAAAAAATTCAACTGAACTTGTTCTTTAGTCACGTGAATGAGAGCTAACGCTGCCAACTAATTTCTTGTAGAGTTATCCAGAAAATATATGAGAAACTATCTAGATAATAATAAATATATGGTGACTAATCAAAATTTGATATCTAAATGACAAAATTAATTTTCAAGATCTATTATTTGATATATATATATATATATATATGTGTGTGTGTGTGTGTGTGTGTATGTGTGTATGTATGTACATCTGAATATCCATATAGGCAGCCTCGTTCTTCAGTCCCTGGTCATTTAAGCCTCCCCTTCTCGCCCCACCCCCATTCAAACCCTCTTTGTCCAGGGCCGTTCAATTTGTTATTATGGTGTGCACTTTCTCCCTTTTTCACCCCCCTCCCCTTTCCACCTCCTCCCTCTCTTTTGTCTAACCAAAATGAGTTATGAGATGAAATTAAATGTGCTTTGCCAAAAAAAAAAAAATAAAGCCAACTAATTTTTTCGCGAGCTTATTATAATAAAAACTTTTTCTTAGCTTGCCAAGAATATTTACATATTGGCCATGATATAGGCAGTCACTCTTGCCACTTTACAAATAATCGGTGGTCAACTGAACAAATAGGGGAATTTCCCCCCTCACTCATTTTTTTTGTCAACTATTCCTCTAGGTGACAGTTGGCAGCCAATAGTTCAAGTGTCAGACATATCTATAAATGTCACTGGGTTATGTCCCTACTTGCTCTGACTTAGCAGTTCGCGGCAGTCAGTTCAAGTCAAACACGTTTCTCTAGGCTATGCAATAATTTGGTTGGCATCTAGTCGCCAGTACTTCAATGAAGCCATACAAGTTACTTTGGAATTGGTTTTTTTTTTATTAAGCAAGGTACAAACGAACTGGAAAAAACTTTGGGATTATTTAGGGTCCAATCTTCTCCAAGGTACTACTAGTTTAGTTGGTATACTTGAAATAAGATAATAATAATAATAAATAAAATTAGCTAACCTGGGACAGCTTCTGGAGATACCATTGCATTTCAAATATAGGCTGAGTGAATTTTTAATACAGTTATGCGTTGAAATCCGAACTGTCTTAGCTCAAACAGCTTTAGAATGCGAACAATAATTTTAAAATTTAGTCTCGAATTAGCGTCGAACGTCCGATGTGTTTTTTTTTTTCTGTATCTCCTAGAATGTATGATCTGATAAGATTTCTTCTTCCAGCTCCTGTAGGACCATGGAATATGACCTGTACTTCGCCAGTGGACATGGTTGTGGGCAGTATTCTTGAGTTGGGTCCATAGCACCCACCCCCCTTTGTCGTGAAAACCTCTCGAGTGATGTTTATTATTATTATTATTATTATTATTATTATTCTTTCTTTTCTTTTTTTTTAAAAAAAAGCGTAATAACAAAGAGATTTTTTTAATGGTTCTACAAAATGTTTAATAATTAAGGCTACTGAATCGAGAATGTAGCCAGCAAGTTTACAATGAATTTTAGATTTTTTTTTTGTCCTTTTATTTTCTTAACATTTGGGTCGCGAAAACCGGACATGTTTCTTGAATGGGTGGTGAATCTCAAAAAAAATTGAGAATCACTGATTTCACGTGTTTGCCAATCAAATAGTCTACGTTGTCTCTGAAAATCGAATATACTTTCTGCAAATAGTCAATCTAGTTTGTTGGATCTCTTATTGATCCAAAAAAAAATGGAGCAATCGCGATTTGAAAATTCGAACGACCTACGAGAAAAGATTAAATTCTGATTTGGGGAAATAGCATTACATTTTATGTTGTGTGACTAAATAAATGTAACTACATAAATTGACATTTCAGAAAGAAAATATATATGTAGAACACGAAAAAGGAAAAAGAGACGGTTTTCCACCGTATAGCCATGAATGGAGGTGGATGTAGGGCCAAGGAGTGGGGAGGGGGGGGTGCGGGCTGGAAGAACAGTTTGGTACACATGTATTGTTTACCCATAAAGCTAGTACAATGCAGCTATTATCTTTTGTTTATTTATGTTTGCTGTGTCGAGTCCGCAGGTGTGTTCAGGTGGGATGGAGTGGTGGGGGGGGGGGAAGTGAGAAAATTCGCAGGTGAGTACAAAGAACCAACAGCACGTGATCAACGTCTTGCCGACACCGTGGGCCCCCGAGCACGTGGCTTTCTTACAGTTAAAGCACTTAGCTGAAACCAATGGCTGCTATCATACCTGCTTGTTAATGTTAAGCCATTCATATGAGGCATTCTGGCATTCTGTGGTTTTCTTCAGATCTGTTCTAATGGATTCGCTTAGGGCCCCCAAGAGCAAAAACTGGGCCCCCTCATGCATTAATTTTGATGTATCAAGGGGCCCCCCATATTTACTTTTGCCCAGTGTCGCCAGACGCCAGCGGAAGTCTCAGCCTAGGGCCCCTTAATGCGATACAAACCCCTTTCATGTACTGATGCCTAGTAGTTATGAAGGAGAGAGAGAGAGAGAGAGAGAAAAGAGAGAGAGAAAGAGAGAAAAAGAAAAAAAGAGAGAGAAAGAAAGAGAGTGAAAGAGAGAAAGAGGGTGAGAGGGAGAGAGAGAGAGAGAGAGAGAGAGAGAGAGAGAGAGAGAGAGAGAAAGAGAGAGAAGAAAGAAAGAGAAAAAGAGAGAGAAAGAAAGAGTGAATGAGAAAGAGGGAGGAGGGGGAGAGGGAGAGTTTTTTGTGTCTAAATTTGGCACATAAGTTCTTTTTTTTGTTTGGTTGTTGTTGTATTTTTCCTTTTACTGATTAATGTTAATATTATCGTTTGTATTTTCTGTGTGTCGCGCGGTGAATCTATTCACTGATAAAACCAACGCTATCGCGCAAGATATGCCAGTTTGGCCTTTTAAATATATTCTCTGTAATTATTTTTGGTTTATCTTTATAGTATGAACATGTGTTGGGTCTTTAAACAAAATTCGACACTTCTTTATTTTATGTGACCGTTAATGTATGTTACACATATCAATGTCTTTTTAAATGATTGATTTTTGTTTTATAATTTACCTATTTCAACTTATCGTTTAGTGGAGGTGCTAAAATAAAACTTGGAGTGATAACAAAATGAATAGATGAAAAAAAAAGGTAATTCTGCGAATTCTTTATAATATTTATGTTTCATGTGGTCAAAGCGATTTCGGCTGAAATATGCAACGAATATGGTTTTAGTCAAGGCCGTAGCCAGAATATTGTTTTGGGGAGGGGGGTGCTGTGCGGTTGGGGTGGGGAAGGCTGTGCGGAGAATTTTATATAAGAAAAAATTGAAACGCAATGATAAAGAAGTATATTTTATATTAAAATTTGATTTTTAGAATTAATTTGGGGGGGGGGGGCTGCAGCTACGGCTACGGCCTTGGTTTTAGTAAACCTATGATATTGTTTTTTTTTTAAAGACCAGAACATTCTACATGTATTTCAATTCTCAGTATTGGCGTTTACTTCTGGACTTTTTTTTCCCTTATAAAGAAACCAAGAAGATACCAAATAGTCCAATTTAAAAATACCAATTATATGTCATTATGACATGGGCCTTTGTCAATTGCGGTCTTTACACAGGGGCACTCCAGGCAGGGCTGTCTTATCTGAGCTTAGGACCCACAAGCCTTCATGGGTCTCCCAAGAATGTTTAAAACTGACATTTATAATATGAGTTACCGTAATTATTCTCAAGTGCTGGAACCCCCCCTCCCCCCATAGCTCTATAGATGCTTAAGTGCCTATTATGACCCACGGACATTAATGAGACGCCCCTGCCTCCATGACGATTTTGTCCGGTGCCTCCAGTAGAGGAGGATCCTCATGCTGACTGAATATTTATAATTCACACTTTTGATCGAAGGCGTCGGTGCCCCCCCCCCAAGAACTCGGGTGTGACGTAACCCTGTTAGTTCAAAATAGTCTCCGATATTATGTGACTTATTAGGATTGGCCATGAGCTCCTCCCACCCCACACCCACAGCCCTCTCCACCAATCTACAGTGCCGTATACACCACTACATGCCTGTGATTGGTGTTATTAAATTGTGCACACTGTACATGGGTACTGCACATAGTATATGAATGTAGACATCTTTAAACCTGAGCCACGTTTGTGTGCTTAAAAAAAACTAGTGGAAAAAAAAAAACTAGCCCGGGGCCTTAGTTTGCCCACCCATGGGTTGCCACGGATTAGGCGACGAGGACCGCATCTCAGTTTTTCATTTAGTATTAAGTACTATAAAGAGAACTGTAAAGAGCCACACCCATGCCTTGTAGCGTGCGGGGGGGAGGGGGCGGGGGGCCGGGCCCCCACCCTGCGTTTTGTCTGGCCCCCCTCTGCTTGTTTGCTCTACTTAGTAACATTTATTTCCTGCCCCCCGCCCCCCCCCCGCAATTGGCCTGGCCCTTGCTGTAGAATTTTCACGCTACGGGCTGGCCACACCAGAGTCAGTTTACCAAAAATTCAGCTAAAATAAAATGGAGGGAATATTTTTTTTTTCAAAAATGATACAATGGGAGAGACTAGCTAAACTTTGAGATCCGCATTTACATATGACACGATAATCTCAAGCCGAAATTGTTCATATTATAAACATTACTAAAGTTTGACTCACTTCGTAATTTTCTTTAATATGTCACTCATTTACTCCAAATTATAAAAAAAAAACAACAACGTATAACCAACCTACTCTTGTGCTGAATTTTAGCCTTCTCACTAAATTAGAACAGGTCTAAAAGTGAGTTACACGATTTAATAACAAACCCATAAACCGTGCATAGACTCAGCCACTGAAAGGGAAACTAATTGAAAGCTTTAAAATACTTTAGAGATTCGCGGCATTGACATTTTAATTAAGATTTAGTGAGCCAAAATAATTAAACGATTGAATAAGAAAACTGGCTTAGTGGAAGCAGCACAAAACTCGAAGAGCCGAGTTCGGCTACCCCTTGGAGTTCGGCCAATCCAGGGAGTTCGGCCAATCCTACGAGTTCGGCCACCTCTGGGAGTTCGGTCAATCCTAGGAGTTCGGCCACCTCTGGGAATTGGGCCAATCCTGGGAGTTGGGCCAATCCTGGGAGTTCCTGGGATAGAATGTAATAGGGACAATTAAAGGAGGAAAACGCTTTTCGTTACAATAGAACTATAAACCAAAAACTAAATAGAAAAATAGCTGTTTGATACCAATCGCTTTAATGTGAAAGATGCACGTGTAAACAGACAAATACTTTGATCCAGGGCAGTGAGGTGCTATGTAGGCCGCAATAGGATGGCACCTTTTAGGGGGGATGGGATTGCTATAGCAACACAATCTACATTTATTTTAAACAAATGTCCGAGATTTCTCCGTGAGGTGCATAAACTGGGGGAAATATACTGTATGCTGATGGATTGATTTATCGAATGACTGGCTGATCGAACAGAAATGTTTCAATGGCCTCAAAAAAAAAACACGCTACAATCGCCTGACCTCGAATGACCGTCGCGAACTATGACCTAATTATCCCCCTCCCCTCCTTCTCAGCACATAACCAATGGACTAACTCTTCCGAAATTCCAGTGATCTGGCAGATGACCCATCAACACCCTCCCTCTCCCAATCCCATTCTTCTTTTTTCGTCTTATTCCTATCTCCCCCCCCCCTCTGTTTCGCTTTCTCTCTCTCTCTCTCTCTCTTCCTCCCCCCCCCCCTTCTCACTCTCTTTCTCGTCTTGCCATGAGCTCGCGTGTGTGCACGAACCCTTCGCTACCATGTTGTGCGGGCGAAATTGTTGCAGACACCGCCTCTCTCTCTCTCTCTCTCTCTCTCTCTCTCCCTTTCCCCTCCCTGTGTCTAACAGATCGCTCTCGCCAAAGAGTGAGTAACTGTATTCATCCAAACATCCATGGGCTAGCAGCAATATTAACGGCAGGCCTACTATTAGTACACTGTAAACAATGCTTTAGATTTCCTCTGGTGTGTTCATTAGGGAGAATGTCACGTGATTGTGTGTGTCAAGTCGTCTTAATAACGTGAATGTTCATGGAATCTGGCTGAATTTTTATTTTTCTTTTGGTAAGACGTTTTTTTTTTGTTTCGTAGATAATCGACTTTTTTAAGTTAAATTTTTTCTAAAAGAATTGTGTGTGTGTGTGTGTGTGTTTTTTTTTTATTCCTACGCAAATACTTTATGATATTCTATGTGGCATAATAAACATTCTTTACATCTATGATAATAATGATCTTTTACAATCTGCCAGGTTTTTGTAGCAAGTGAGTGGTGAATACTTTAGAAATGACCGACACTCTATCTCGTTGGATCAAGCTTTTAGCGGATTCAAATCTAACTGCACAGTTTCAGCGTAAGTGTGGTATAACATGCTCACCGGATGTGAACGACAGCAGCCATGCCTTCGCAAACAATAACATCATCGAGGATAGCGGTAAGAAAGCGAAAGTTGGGTTAGCCTCGACGACGAATGGTACCGTCATTAAAAATGGCTTCCACGGCGAACACATTTCGAACGGATACATCAAGGAAAGAAGACACTTAGAGAGTAATGGGGAAAATGTCTCGATGAGCGTGAACGGGGCATCAAAAAATGGCTTCGTATCCCACAGAGATGAATACTCCATAGACAATACACTTCTGTATTGGCTATTTTCGTTCGGTGCGAGTCTGGGTAACGAGCTGTTCTACACCCTGTTTTTCTCTGCAAGCGTCTGGAGCTTCGACAGTTTGGTCATGAGGAAAACGCTTGTCTTGTGGGTGGTGAACATGTACGTCGGACAGCTGGCCAAGGATATCGTGAAATGGCCCAGGCCCAGGTCACCCCCGGTGGTGCGCCTCGAGACGCGCTACGAGCTGGAGTACGGCATGCCGTCGACCCACGCCATGGTGGGGTTCATCCTGCCTTTTGGTATGCTGTACTACATGTCTGGACGTTACGAGGTGAGTACTGTGTTGACCTAATTAAAACAGGCATTAGAGAGTGGCTGTGGTTGTTATTCCCCACTCCCCCTCCCCCACCCTCTCTCTTCACTCCCACTAACTATCTACCCAAACCTTGAACACACCCCCCCTTCCGACAAACTATATCTGTCTGTGTCTGTATGTCTATTTATCAATCTGCCAGCTTGTTTGATGGCCTGGCTGTCATTCTAGCTACCATCCATCTAGCTACCTATTTATAAACATATACCTATATATATATATATATATATATATATATATATATATATATATATATACATATATATACACAAACCCATATTCTTGTCTGTCTATTTATCAATCTACCCACTTATCTATCTATCTATCTTTCACTCTTTCGGTATGTGTGTATGTGTGTGTGTGTGTGTGTGTGTGTGTGTGTGTGTGTGCCTGTATTGGTTGCTATATCCTCCCTCCCTCCCCTCCCCCCTCCCCCAATCATCTTCTATTCGTTCTGTATATGTGTGTTTAAATTTATGATTGCGTGTACGTTGTCCGGGCGATCGCGTATTTACAAGTTACCACATGCTACATCCCACACACCTCTTAAGCCTCCCTCATAATCTAACCCCTCCCCCCTTCCAACCTCTTCGTCATATAGATCTCTCTTCTTGACCTAATTCTACTCCCTTCACGGTACATTACACTTAACATAAAAAAAAAAGTTAAATAAATAAATAAAAATATCTTGCAACTATATACAAAAAGAGCTTCACTCAATAGCACTTAGGAATAGGGGAGGGGGAAGTAAAAGAATGCATTCTCAGGTGCCCGGATTTTTTTTTTAGATTTACTGAAGCGCTTCAAAGAAATCCCAGCAATACATTTTTTTTAAGTCCCTTTCCTATATTCAGCACAGCAAACTGATATGAAGTCTTACAATTTTTCAATAACTACCTATGACGTTTGTACTAGAGGAAAAAAACGGGGTGGGGGTGTCGTTATATACACCACCCATTTTTTTTTATTTAACTTGAATTCAACCGTGTCACATAGGTCAGTGCTGCAACACATAGCAAACGATAAAGCACGTCATATCCAAGAGTTAGGCTTTTTTTTTTTCTTTTTCGCACACAAAATAATTGGTAGCAAGGTGCATTAGGTTTATAAACTGACAGGCCCAAAAAAAAAACCCCCGTTGTGTTTAGTTGTACGGCATGACTCGCAGGCATACCCTACACCTTCCCCCTACCCCTTCCTTCCTTTATTACTGTGTTAGACACGTACAGACATACAAACACACGCGTTAAAACACAGACTGCAGCAAAAGAAAAACACAATTAGAGTTATCAAACTTGATAAACGGCGGCCGATTAAGGGATGATCAGAAGAACATAATGACCCCCTTAGAGAGAGGGAGAGAGGAGAGAGATGAGAGGGGGGGAGAGGAGAGAGATGAGAGAGAGGGGGTAGAGAGAGGGAGAGGAGAGAGAGAGGAGAGAGAGAGGGAGAGGAGAGAGAGAGAGAGTGAGTGAGAGAAGGGAGGATGGATGAGTGGAAGGAGAGAATATAAGTTCATGTTGGGTTTTCCGTTGGAGATGGAAGGATTGGGGAGCGGAGTAAGAGCTTCAGGTGTCGGAGCCCAAGGCGCGCCTCTGGCTCTCACGCCCATAAATTCGCATGTGTCGATAACGGGAATTCTCAATACATACATTTCTAATGTTTGAATATTATTGTCTCACAATCAAAAGGATAGCTCCGTCAAAATAAATCCCTGAGCTGGATCATTCTAATAATACAGTATTCCCGTGCCAGACGCACACGTTCTACTTATCCTAACCTAACCACCACTTCTGTTGTCATTATAACCACCACCGCTGTCCACCACTTCTATTGCCATTCTAGCCACCACCACTGTCCACCACTTCTATTGCCATTCTAGCCACCACCACCACTGTCCACCACTTCTATTGCCATTCTAACCACCACCACAACTACCCACCACTTCTATTGCCATTCTGACCAGATGATGACCAATTGTAACCAGTGGTGTAACTAGCTTTAGTGGCGCTCAGAGTATGCTCTGAATAGGCCTTCCTATTCCGGTACCCTAAAAAATTACTACGGTACCACCTACTGTTGGCGTAAAACGGCCCGGGCGCCCTTTCCGCCCCACTTAGTTACGCCACTCACTGTACCGATCTATTTGTAACTTTATATTAATTGGGGGAGGGGGCTATAATAACAAATGGTGGAAATTGACTGTTAAGCACGGAATGATATACTTTTTTCTGCAATGTGTCTTAATTGTAACGTCTTTCTGTGAACAAATACATCGGAAGGCGAGACACTTAGGAAAAAGTTTCTCTGAAAATCCCTATCGCATAATTCATTAAGCTGAACAAATCCAACGCTATTTGTGCACAATTCATCTACATCCATTCCGTGTAAATAGCAGAATTAAGAGCCCCCACCACGCAGTGTCAATAGCATCGCGCCTTACACACTACTCTTGAAACTGATGTGTTGTTTTTGCTTCTCTGTGGTCTAAAAAAAAAAAATTCATGTTTTTACATAAGGGGGGAATGCATACCGGCAAGTTTCAACACCTACTTGACACATCTAAATCCCTCGTGGAATTCCCCCCCCCCCCATTTCAGCACGGTGCCAATACGCGAGTACATGTAGACCAGACTTCGCTGTATGAGTGAGTACATTCGGCAGACGCGTTGTTTAAAAAAACAGAAAGTAGTGGTATTAAGCGGTTGAGGAAAGGGTGGGAGAGAGAGAGAGAGTCATCGCATGACATTTTTTTTGTGTGAAAAAGAAATATAGCACATTCCAATGTTATGTGTAACAAACAACACACCACTATGTTGTTATGGAAAGTATAACACATGACAATGATTGTAGAACATGCCTAGCACGCGACACTGTCTTAAAAAGTGTGACACATGACATTGTAGTAGCAGATTTTAACACATGACAGTGTGGTGTGGTCTTTTATTGATACATATTCAAAAAGGATTAACATAATTAAAAGAATCTTATATTATACAATATTAAATTGAACCTGTCGCAATTATCTGCAGACAGACAGGCAGAAAGACAGACCGATAGATAGATAGATAGATAGATAGATAGATAGATAGATAGATAGATAGATAGATAGATAGATAGATAGATAGATAGATAGATAGATAGATAGATAGATAGATAGATAGATAGATAGATAGATGGATGGATGGATGGATGGGCGGGGGCGGGCGGGCGGAAGGGCGGACGGACGGACGGACGGACGGACAGACAGACAGACAGACAGACAGATAGATAGATAGATAGATAGATAGATAGATAGATAGATAGATAGATAGATAGATAGATAGATAGATAGATAGATAGATTAGACAGACAGATAGATAGACAGACAGACAGATAGATTAGATGGATCGATGAATGGATGGATAGACAGACCACAGCCAGAAAATATATTGCCCATGATAAACTGTGGCAACTTGAACCTATCTGTCCACTTTACACCTTAAGAGACAATCTTCATTACAGCAAAGAAAATCGAAACTCTAAAGCCTTTTGACCCTGTCACACAGATTTCTATCACCGTGTTTTTTTTTTTAATGCTGTATAACAGTTAACAAAAGTAATTTATTAGTATGTTGGTTTTTAATACTTCTTTCAGTTCAGTTTGCCAGTTGGTCTGACGATAGCTGTAGTCTGGTGCGTGTTGGTTTGTCTGAGTCGGATCTACCTCGGCATGCACAGTGTTTTGGTAAGTACTTTGTTTTTTTGTTTTTTTTTATATACTTAACTAGTATGTATGTTTGTTATTGTTGTTGTTGTTTTTTATGTCAAAAATGTTTTACTTGAAGTTTAAGTCGTTTGATATTCACCCCGTTTTCATTTTGTTCTTGAAGCTGTTTTCACATTTAAAGAGCGAGCCAATTGGTAATTTCAGGACCCCATAAAGCTGGTAAGACGGGTCAGGCTTCATGACCCCCCCTTTCCCCAGGCCGCCACATGGGAATGCTGCGACCCTAACACCTTTGCCCTTAGGGTTCCTGTCGAGAACAATAAACTAAAATCATGTCATTTACTAAATGTAGACTTTAAAGTGACGGCGAGAGGGACCGATCCTTGTCCTGCACCTGTAAAGAGATGGGGGAGGGGTCCCCGCAGCCCCGTAGCGTGAAAATTCTACAGCAGGGGCCAGGCGATAGCAGAGGGGGGCCAGGTAATACATTTAACAAAGTAGAGCAAATAAGCAGAGGGGGCCAGACAAAACGTAGGGGGGCCCGGCCCCCTGCCCCCCCCCGCACGCTACGGGCCTGGGTCCCCGCGATAGAATATTCCGTGATGTGGGACGGGGTCCCCACGATAGAATATTCCGTGATGCGGGACGGGGTCCCTGCGATAGGATATTCCGTGATGCGGGACGGGGTCCCTGCGATAGGATATTCCGTGATGCGGGACGGGGTCCCTGCGATAGGATATTCCGTGATGCGGGACGATTAAAGTTTTACACTAATAGCCAGAGGCATAGTGAGGGGTGGGCAATGGGGGGGGGGCATCATGCCCCGGGCGCTACTCACCAAATGGTATATTTTACATATAATATTATATGGGGGAAGGCGCTAAAAGGTATTGTTCCCCGGGCGCGAGTTAAGCTCGCTACGGCACTGCTAACAGCTCGTCCCTGCATGTGACACTCGTCCTAATTGGTGTAATGCTGGGGATGCTAATCGCGTAATTACCACGGCCCCCTGCTATCTAGTTAATATTTTTTTAGAATAACTGATGCCCCCCCCCCATTAAATAAATCTGCTTTGAGTCCCCCCTAATCAGAAGTTATGGCACCGCCTCAGCAACTAAACTATTTATAAGCCTACACACTGAAATTTTTTTAATGGGATTACGCCTTATATTTCCACAAAATGAACCAATTAAAATTATTTACAATAGTAAAGAAGAAATAATAGGGAGAGAGAAGAGAGAAAGAGAGAGAGAGAGAGAGAGAGAGAGAGAGGAGTAAATCAACTCAAGGCAAGCCTAATCATAAAATGGCAACAATCGATTGGGCTTTGAATTCAACCCCAGTTGGCGATAATGCTATCTTTTTATAAAGAGCTTGATTTCTTTTGCTTTGCGGTGTTGGACTTTCTGACCAAACGTTTGGTTTATATAATAAATCTGTCCTCTACTTAACAATGCATGCTTGTGTAAAAAACATTAAAAAAAAAATACTCTTCAAAAGGGGAAAAAAATCATGAGATTTATTCTCCCAACCTGCACTTTACCGATTAGTAGCGACCAGCAGTGCCAGAGTTCAAGACCAAACAAAAATTGATCACAACGTATTCTTGGGCAAAATAATTATGTACATAAAAATATTCTTGGACAGTAAAACGGTGTACATAAAACTATTCTTGGACGGTAAAACGGTGTACATAAAACTATTCTTGGACAGTAAAACGGTGTAGGCCTACATAAAACTATTCTTGGACAGTAAAACGGTGTAGGCCTACATAAAACTATTCTTGGACAGTAAAACGGTGTAGGCCTACATAAAACTATTCTTGGACAGTAAAACGGTGTAGTCCTACATAAAACTATTCTTGAATAACTAGTCTATGTACATAAAATATTAATTGGAAAATAAAACTGTAGGCCTACATTAAAATATTCTTGTAAATTATAACTGTGTACATTAAAAGATTGTACATATATATATATATATATATATATATATATATATATATATATATATAATATATATATAAATATGTAGAGAGAGAGGGGGGGGAGAGGGAGAGAGAGAGAAAGAGAGAGAGAGGGAGAGAGAGATATATACAATCTTTTAATGTACAAAGTTATAATGTACAAGGATATATATATATATATATATATATATATATATATATATATATATATATAGGGACATTCTTTGTAACACACAGTTGAAAAAAGTAGTGAATTTGCGAAAAGTAGCGCAACCCGGCTAAACTTGTACCAAGCAATAAGAACAACCAGGTCTGTTAGCTCGATCAACTATCAGGGTCAATGAAGTTCCCGGCACTGGTGTGGGAGTAGAGGATGGATGACTCACTCCTGGTCACTGGGTACAATGTGACATTCCTGTCTTTGTCTGACCTACTCTGCCTTCTGTCCGATCTGTCCTGACTCATTAAACTGAATGTTATTTAACATCGAAGTGTTTGTTATTGTTGCTGCCCAAACAAACCGTTGCCGTCCAGGCGATGCCAAACACAAAATTGTAATAATAACTCTACTACATGTAATGAGAATGTAGTCAATGTAATCAATTTACCCTCGGCACGAGCGAGGTGTGATAATGATTTGACCTGTATCCGTCTAACTGACCTATACAAACTCTAAAGTCATTTTATCGATTTCATGACTTAAAACCCTATTACCTGTGTTTTGGATAAAGACGCAACACGCCGACATAAGCGGACTTGGGTTGGTTGGGGCCTCGGGTGCAGAATTAAATACTGGGGCCACTTGAACAAAGAATGATATTAAAAATAGTATAAAGTTGCAGTTTGTTGCCCCCCCCCCAATATAAGACTGTAGGCCCCGAGCGCGCGCCCGGTAAGCCGGTAGTTGAACCCACCTCTTCCCGTCGGGTATATTAATCCTTAAATACATAATCGTCTAACCCGTGTGTCTACCTCGCAGGTAGCTTTCATATCGTGCGGTGTATGCGTTGTAACTTTGTGTCTCCCTCGCAGGTAGTTTTCATATCGTGCGGTGTATGCGTTGTATTTCATACGTTTCTTTGTTATTTCTGTTCATGGTTCTTGGCAATAAAAGCCACATTTTCTATCGCAGTATTTCGTATGTTTCTTTGTTATCCCTGCTGTCGGATTTCGTTCAGCTAGCTTCAGCAGGCTTTTCCACTAGTTATAAAATGACTTAAGGTTTTTGAGTGTTAGCGATCAAAAGGGGGAGGGGCGGGGGGGCATCCAATTGGTGGCGATTGTCAAGTGCCTCGCAAGATTAACTGGCTGTGCAGTCTTGGTTGAATGTAATAATTCATTTCATTTACAGTTGTTCACTACTATTGACAATTTAGATGTTCATATAGGCCTATTTAAAAAAGAAACAGCAACCTTTTTCATGTGCTGATTATTTTTCAGTCATTTAATAAATGATGCTGATTGGGTGCATAGAATCGTTTGTGCCAGATAGGCTCTAGTTACTGATCTCATTAACTGTTAATTAACCATACGCGAGCGTTACTATGGCAACCATATTTTTTTAAATTAAATCTTTAGTCAGAAGCTAACGTTTTATAAGCTTTTACGACATTTCACTGTAATTTTGTTTTTAAATAAATAAAATGTTGTTAATTAGCTAAGTTCTGAAGAAAATCCAGCAACACTAAATGACACATTTTTTAAAATCAACATTAACGGCTTTAGAATGCTTTTCTATTTGATTGATATTTTATATGTGATTTCTTCGAATGTTGATATGTTACTGATGTAATTATGAATATTTAATTGATATGAATGTCTATATTTGATTTATATGAATGTCCATATTTGATTTATATGAATGTCTATAGCTGATTGATATAAATTTTCATATTCTACATTTGCTTACAATTACTTGTTGATATTTCATTAATATGAGTTTTTACATTGTGTAGTTGACTGATAAGTTGAGATAGTTAAGTAATGTCTCTCTGTGTGTTTTCTTCCTCACAGGATGTGGTCGCTGGTGTTTTATTCGCCGCCTTTCTCATGCTGTTGACCATTCCGTTTGTGGAAACGGTGGACAGGTTAATCCTCACTCACCCCATGTCACCGGCCGTGGCTGTGCTGGCGAGCCTGGTGCTGGGCTACACGTATCCTCGAGTGGACACCTGGACCACCACCAGGGGCGACACCATGCAGGCCTTGGGCGTCTTCACGGGGATATACCAAGGACTTTGGCTGACGACGAGATCTTTCCATTCCGGTGTCGCCCCTGAAGCTCTGCCATTCATCGTCAGTGTACCCTCTGTCGGGAATTTGGCGCTGGCGCTCACTCGCCAGATTGTAGGGGTGCCCATAGTATACGCCTCACTCATAGCAGCCAAGACGGTCATTCTGTACGTGACTTCATGGTGCTTCGGCTACGATCCCACTCTTACGGAGACAAAGCGCACCCTCGCTGTGGAAATACCTTACAAATATGGCCAGTTTTTTGTGTCCTGCTCTGTAGGAATGTATTTAATGCCAATCATTTTTGTGAAGTTGAACATAGGAAGATCTGGCCTGTACACAGAATGCTCAAGCTATTTTACATAAACGCAACTGACTTTTTTTTTTATTCTCACAGCACAGTATTAGTATTAATTAATCTATTTATTTTTTTAATTTATTATTATTTTTTTTTTGTTTTAAAACTTGTGTGGTCTTTGAATGATAAATGAGACCCCCCCCCTCCTTTTTTTTGTTGTTTTAAAATGTATTTTAAACCGAAGGGCACCCTTCTAATCAAAAAATATCTAGCCTTGACAGGTAAAGTTTCAAATGAGTAAACTAATTAAAGCCAAAATATTTTTTTATTGTAATCTTTTGTAAATAACCAGCTTAGCCTATGAAGAGACAACCTGGTATAGTTTGTCAGCCCCATATTTAATTGAACTTTCTTATGATTTACATTGGATATTTTTTTAAACACATCATGTAAGCGTAGGCGTGGGGGAGGGGCAGCCCCATAACCAAGGGGGGGGCACTGGGGGCCATGCCCCCTCCCCCGCTTAAAAAGAATGAAAAGAGGAAAAAATAAAGAAAAAGTAATTAAACTGAGAAGGTACCCCCTTGCTGGGTATTGGTGCCCCCTGCTTATTTTGACCTGGCTACGGGCCTGGGGAGGGGTAGGGGCGAAATAAAAACAAATAAGATGAAAATAAGTACAGTCATCACCTGAGGTTATCGGTCCATTGATAACCCATCTCACAATCACTGTTAATGAAGAGATAACTGTATGTCAGCATTATATTTAGTAAGTGATAAGAGGATAAAGCAGTTTGTCAGATTATGGCCTGAACTCCGGTTAGCTTGTTGATTGGTTAAGAATGTGGTGGCCAGGTAAAAGGGGGCGAGTGGGATAAATATCAATTCGGCGGCGTGTACATTGAACTGGTGGATAGGGAGATCCTGGGATGTCTCAGTAACCATAAAAATGTTATCTTTTAATTCTGAGTTTTTTGGTCTTTCCTGCCTCACCATGGATGCTACAAAGTAACTGGTGTTGCCAGGTAATTGAACTCATTCCCTTCAACCAAGAGGATAAGGCTCACTATCTCACCGCCACTGGGTCATTGCTTTTGGCTGTTTGTAGTTTATTTACTGCCAAAACGTTTGTTTGTTTTAAAATTAAAATTACATTCCTTTAAGTTAATAAGACACTGTATGGCGCCCTGTTGGAGGTATTTCGGCTCCATAGTTCGGCGCCCTGTCCAACCGCCCTCACAACTCCTGCTACCCTATAAACGTTACTGATAAGGTTTGCTACACCGAGCAGAAGAAAGTCTTAGTATTGTGTACTTAAATAAAATAACAGGGCTTTGTAGTTTAGTATAAAGCTAATTGTATTGAAATTATTTAAATATGTATAATGACAGATGAATGGTTCCAAGAGGTTAAAGCACCATCAACAGAAAATAGTATTTAAATTTACACTTGGGTATATGTGAAATATTTATTTATTGATTCACGTGGGATAAAATACTCAAGTACTAAGGGTCTAATTTTTCAATGCATGATAGCTTTCGCTTAGCTTATTCTGGCATAGAATTACGAATGTAAAACAGTTTGTATCAGTATTGTTTTGTATGTGAAACATTGTAGATAAATAAGCTGTATATCACATTATAGAATGTGTTGTATGTTTATATGACACTTGACTGGTGTGTTAGCCCTACGAACTTTTTTTTTATTAAACCCATTTTGAAAGGCGGAGGAATATATATACAGAGGTGTATTTAACGGTGGGTGTGGCCTCACTCCCCTCCCTCCACAACCGGGGCCCTGGAATGCGAGTGGCCCGTCAATGCCAAAATTTATACCTATTTAAACCTCCCCCCCCCCACCCTCACCGCCTTTTTCTTTAAAAAAAGAAACCAGCAACATAATTTCATACTGCACTCCGGGGTCTCAATTGATTTCAGCCCCGCATCTGAAAAGACCGTAAGCTCATTATTTACCCTGGTTTCTAAGCGGGGGAGGGCGCGAGTGTATGTAGATGCTCAATACATCTCTTGATCGTGAGCAAATAATCAAATGACCTACATTCAGTGGCGCCCGGGGGGGGCTCAATACCTTTTTAGTGCGCCCCCTCCTCCATTTAAAAACAATATAATAATATTATATGTAAAATATACCATTTGGCGCCCCTCTGTGAGTAGCGCCCGGGGCATGAGTGACCTCCTATCCTTGCCCCCTCTCACTACGCCGCTGCCTACATTCGTACACAGTGTCCAGAGTAATGACATGAACTCTTTACATGGTGTTTAACCTAATAACATGTAAGCATATGTATGGTCCAATGAAATGTCATTTCCGTGTGCAAATGCAGCAATATGTAACGATGTCTTTCTATTAATAAATAATAAAAAAAAACAGACATAAACCTACAGGGGCGGTTCTCTACCACATTTTTATACCATGTTTTTTGTTCTTTTTTTTATAACTAGCGATGATTCGAAAGAATATTTTTTTAATATAATTTTTGTATTTATTTATTTTGTGCTATGCTGACAACAGAATCCTCCATCGGATAATGTTTTTTATGAAGGTTTTTTTGTAAATTAAACCTGACAGCATGCATTGAATGTTCCATGCTTTAATTTATTTAGTTTTTTTTTTTTTATATTTTAAATGTCCCGCAAATAATTTGGTGCTCAGACGATCAGTTTATCATTTGCACTGATTGGAGAATCGTTTGAATGAGTGGATCCTGATTTAGAACACTGCATGTCAAGGATGGATGATTGTTTGTTTGTTTGTTTGTTTTGCCCCGAGCTCCAACGAAATCCACATTGAAAGCGGTATAACTCTTTCATGTGGTTGATGGAGTTACTCCTCATGTGAGAGTTGATTAATTAATTATAAGTGACACATCCAGCGATGGATTCTGTCTTCATGACGGTTTTTGTTTTAACAATAAAATCAAAACCTGATTCTAGATGTATATTATTTATATATTTTTGCTTTTCTTCATGAATGTAGACCAAATGACCACTTTTTTTTTTTTTGGTCTGTATTTGTGTTTTTAATAATTTTTGAGAGAATTATTTTATACTTAACATACGTCTTTGGAGTTGATTTTTTTTTCAAATAAATATCCTTGATAACTTATAACAAAAATCTATGCATCAATTGAACTTTAATAAACTGATTGAAGAAAGAAAAAAAAAGAATTATTTATAAAAAATTGGTTAAGTGCATAATTAGTGACAGGACTTGTCGTCTGCAATAACTCGATTAAGAAAAAAAAGTTTTCAAAGAAGAAAAAGTGAAGGGAATGCTGTCCAGGTTTAAAAAAAAAAATCCAGATCTGGTTAAGTTATATACATTATACAAAATGATTCTGTGTGTGTTGGGTTTTCAGAATATCATTGTAGCGTTATTCGTTCATGTTTTGTATGGACTACTTCGAATACACTGGGAATAACGAAATGTCAATATGTTAGCTTTAAATGTGTACCTGAATTAAAGTTGGGGGAGTAAAGGCGGCTGGGCGTTGTGCTAACCACACAACCCCTCTATATGCCGAGATTATAGAAACAGATGAATCCTATACTTCATCTGTCCCGATGGCCTGTTAGGGCAAAGGGAACTTTACTTTATATATATCTCTATACTTATAAGAGGCATTTGTTGTCTGTCTGTCTGTCTGTCTGTCTGTCTGTTCCCTTATAACTCAAGATCCAGATAACCAAATAATGTGAAATTTGTTACACATGCATGAGGAAGGTTATAGGACAGGTTTCGTTTCATCTCGATGTGTAGTTTAATTGTAATTAATTTTTTTTTTATTTTAGTATTTTACTATATTAAAGTAATCTCGACGGCGCCATAAATAAAATTCCTCTGTGACGTCATTTCCCGATGATAGAATAGAACTTGCGCGCATAACCTATTAAAAATTGAGATTATGTTTGTGTGGCTCGCTAGCACAGTCGGTTACTCGCTTGGCCGTGACTCAAATTTGGCCGACTATGTGTGTTTTTCCAATGCCGACAGTGAAATTTTTTTTTTTTTTCACATTTTTTTTTTCAATTTGTTGTCTGTCTGTCTGTCTGTCTGTCTGTTCCCAGAGAGAGAGAGGGAGGGAGAGAGAGATAAAGAGACAGAGGAGGGGCAGGTGGGGAGAGAGAGGAAAGAAGGGTAGGAGGGAGGGAGGGGGATGGACAGGGGGAGAGAAGGAGGGGGAGAGATGGAGATGGGAGAGGGAGGGAGAGAGAAAGGGAGGGAAGGAAAGAGAAAGGAACGGAGGGAGAGAGGGGGTAGGGAGTGAGATAGAGGGGAGGGAGGGAGAGAGGGTGGGAGAGAGGGAGGGAGAGATAAAGAGTGAGGGGGCAGGGGGAGAGAGAGGGAATGAGGGAGGGGGAAGGGGGAGGGAGAGAGAGAGGTGGAGAGGGGAGGGAGAAAGGGAGGGGGGCAGGGAGGGAGAGAGAGGGAAGGAGGAAGGGGGAGGGAGGGGGAGATGGACAGGAGGAGAGAAGGGAGAGGGAGAGGGAGGGAGGGAGAGAGATGGTAGAGGGAGGGAGGGAGAAAGGGAGGGAAAGGGAGAGAGAGGGGTAAAGAGGGAGGGGGAGGGAGGGAGAGAGGGGGGGAGGGAGAAAACAAAAGGTGAACAGAAAACCTTATTTTAAACCCGGGCAAAGCCGGGTAATTGCAACTAGTATATATATATATATATATATATATATATATATATATATATATATATATATATATATATATATATATATATATAGTTGGCAATCTCGGTACATGAATCCAAACATTGAGAGAGATACCATCTTTACCGTAATCCTCCTAAGAGAAGTTACAATTAACTGTTTTAAAATTAGAAATTATGAATGTGTATGTAATAAATGTATATTACTTATTAAATATATATCACAGTTTCTTATAGATATCGGTTTACCAAACCTTTTTCATGAGGGTGAGGGGGGGGTAGTGTGAATATTCATGAAACAAACAATTGTAGGCCTTAAGGGGGCCTGAGCTGACATTTCCATTGAAATTTGGGGGCCCTTAGCAAAAGTAACTTCGGGCCAGTTTGGAGCCTTCTTTGCTCCATATTTAAAAGTGATATTCAGTGATAATACCACATGATTCGAAAGGTTTTAGTAGTGGCAAGTGGGGCTTTTGGACCAAGGAGACCCAGGTGCTCGCCTGTGCATGTAAACAAAGGCACTCATAAGTAATTAAGGGCTCTGTACATAGACTTCCGGTGATTTTGGAGAAAGGGAAGGGGGAATTCAAGGCAAAAAAAATACCGGTCGATGCCTTCTGTACATCCGATTTTACAGCAGCTAATGTAAAACGCCACCTTTACGGTGTGGCTGTAGGCAGTAACATAGTTTGCCTATACATAATAGCAATAACGTGCTATATAAATGTTTACAAACAGAGGCGTACCTAGGGGGAGAGGAGAGGGGGTCGAAATTTGAAAGTGCCCCCGGGCCCCAGCTTGAGGGGGGGGGCAAAATATTTCACATTAAATATTAAGTGCATTATCTCAATGAATGGTGTCGAATATGTCAAAGTGCAGGGGCCCCCAAAGAGACCAAGCCCCCCCCCGGGGGCCCCAAATCCCTAAGTTTGGCACTGTTTACAAATAACATTTAACTGAGTAAAGAATCTTGTTATATTATGAGGAACAAACACAATAGTTGTACCTAAATTTGGCAAATGAAGTTTGTTTTGTTTGTTTTTTTTTGTTTTTTTTGGTTTTTGTATTTCCCCCCCCCCCAATCATACATTGAGTATTAAGGAAACAAGCTCTGGGGAATATTGACTATTGATTTTTTCAAAGCCTCTTTATAGTCTGATAGTCAGTTTATGTATTTTTTTGGTGTCCAGATTGCTCTATGGTATTGTTGTACAGTATTGTGTTAGCTAAAGTCGTGTGAATTAGTTTATGTCCACGTAAATGCATCCAATCCATTAAATGACAACAAAATTCGACATTATAGTTTTCCAAAACCGTATTCTTTGAATATAAACGGCACTACAATGTGTATGAATTCGTTACTGCTCGTAAAAAAAAAAGAATAAACACGGTCATTCAAGTATGTTTTCGCACATAAACGAGCTCTGATAGTGGGTCTCTGTGTTAAGAATGTTGTAGAGCAGGGCTTCTTAAACTATGGGTCGCGACCCCATTTGTTGTAGCGTAGCGAAATTCTGGGGTCGCGAGAGATAAAAATACAATTTAACCTAATAAATAAATCATCAAAAAATATTTATTTTATTTTTCTTTTATATTTGTATGGGGTCATCAAGAAACTTGCAATCATAAATGGGGTCGTGAATTACAAAAGAAGCCCTGTTGTAGAGTATTGATGGGACCAACAGAGAACATAAAGAATAACAGTCTGTAACGTTTACAAATTAAAATGTGCTTCAGAGTCTTCTGTCCATCTCATTATTAGCTTGGCCTTGCTATGAATGTTTAATGAGCCCATGTTACTAATTATAGAAATAGCCATGAAAATAAACTTGGACACTTTGTGAACGAATTACAACTTGTATCCCATTTGCTGAATGAAACAGACTGGAAGTTTTCTGTTTCTCACCTGTGCACTGGGACAAACACACACACACACACATCACACACAGAGACACGCATGAATGAGTATAAATGTATACAGTCGACATTTGACAAACCACGATGTAGCATAGCAAGGGTGATCAACAACAGTGGCGCCCGCACATAGCCTATCGGCCACCTGGTTGCAAACATTACCTTCCCGCCCCCCCCCCCCCCCCCATCACCCTGATTTTAATTTTTTTTTTAAACTTCATCTATTCAAAATTATGTCTTCAATGTAATTTTTTGCCTTCCCTAAAGCGCTGCCGCCTGGTTGTTTTGCACCCAAAAAAAACAGCATCAACAACAGTGCAGCATTGATAAGCTGCTCCGCGATTAACAACAAGTCGGGTGGCGCATGCCCGAGCTAGCCCGTGGGGAGACGAGAAACGTGATGTTTTCTTCAATACTATTTATTTATTAGGTGTGGGGAGTGTGAGACTGAAGTGTCCCCGTCACGCAGCCCGTCCTGTCAAAAAGGCGGGACGTTATCTATACCACAGTACCTGAAAGAGTCATGACGGTCCTGCCGAAAAGTTTTTCCAAATATCTGTTGCATTTCTTCAGCACTTTTTTAAATCTTATTGCTGAAGGACTACACTGTGAACATACGATGTCCTTTTTCGAGGATATTAAACTGTTAGCTATTGTATGTAAACACACAACGACCTAGTATTTCAGCCAATCAGTTTGACCCGTGCAGATATAGGTCCGTGACGTTCATTTTTTTTATATATGTATAGTTCAGGTTCTTTATCAGATTATAGCGATAACGTTTGGGGCATGGTTAAAGTGGTACTTTCATAACGGTGAACTTGTTAGGATTACATTTTTTTTTAAAAAGTGTTATCTTTAATTGAGAGTCAGCCAAAAAAAAAGGTGGGGGGGGGGGGAGGTTAATAAAAAAAAAAGCGAAATATTATGGGACATTTGATTGTTTGAAATGTGTAAACATAGAAATCAATAAGTGGGAATATATTTTTGTGAGGGGGGATGGGTGTGAATAAAATCTAACACCAAATCAGATTGATTTTTGTTATCCTTTTTTTTTAACATCCTAAGGGGATAACATTCAAGAAAAAGAGTAAAAATTTTCGTAATAGGAATGGTGAAAGGGGGATTCTTTTTTCTTTTTTTTTTTAAAGTTTTGTCCCACACAGTGGCGTAACTATGGGAGAAATGAAGTAGTGTCCGCCCTGAGAGTCATTTACTTTTGCTGCAAGCCAGGGGTAGCACGTGAATGTATGCGGCATTCCTAGTGTCCGCAAGTGACCACACTGGTCACATAGGTGTAACCAAATTTTAACCTAACCATTGCCCAAAAAAAAAAATGTGCTCGACTAATTGACTGCCTTTTTGTGTAGCATGTATTATGTGTGGAAGGTGCTGATTGGAATAAATCACACATGGCATTAACTGTAGTTTGTTTGTTTGTTTTTACAACGAAAATTCTAAGTATGTTGATCTTGTGCCTTGTGGTTAGTACAGAATCATATATAATAATACTCATTTCCAGTGTGCGTTAAATCGAAAGTAAAGAATTAATACAACAGTATTCCAGTTTAAAATACAATCCTGAAAAAAAATCGGATCTGCCCGAAACCAAAAAATAACCTAGCCTAGCGATCAAGCATAAGGGGAAATAACTCTATGCAAATGTTTTGCAGGGTACAGCTAGTATATATCATAATAGTCAGTGCCGAGCCTAGGGATTATATATCATAATAGTCAGTGCCGAGCCTAGGGATTTAGAGGCCCGGGGGGGGCTTGGCTTGGCCTCTTTGGGGGCCCCTGCATTTTGACATTCGACACCATGACATGAGATAATGTACTTAATATTTAATGTAAAAATAAATGTGGAGCCCCCCCCTCAAGCTGGGGCCCGGTGGACTTTCAAATTCGGAGCCGCCACCCTAGGTACGCCTCTGAAAATTCCTCTACCGGTAGACCACAAATGGCGCATACGAACATTTGTTGCTGATCCGCAGAAGAAAATACGCAACAGAAATCACTTGCTTTAATGCGAAAACGATAATTAAATTTTAGTCCTTATTTGGCAGTAACGTGGTAAAGGTAGTACGGGTTGTGCGGTCGCGCAGAGTGCCAAACTTAAGATGGGCGCTAAAATAGGGCTAGGAAATCTTTGCACTTTTCAGATCCGGAAGAAATATCCTCAAAAATGAAATTCGCATAGAGCGCAGCAACAAAAGCTAGTTACGGCTCTGTTTATATAAAATATAAAGGTACACATTCTTATTCACACTCACATATTAAAGTGATACACACACAAAAAAAATGATACATTTAGCTGAAAAAGGGGGCGTATTAAGTATTTCCAGGTAGTTTTTTTTGTTTTTTAATGTTGTGATGAGAAAAAAAAAAGAAACCTAATTGATCAATTAGTCAATCGATCCATTGATCAAAAGGAGGGCAGCTAATTGTGTGACATTCTCTCTCCCCCCTCTCTATCTCTCTCTCTCTCTCTCTCCCTCCCTCCCCCCTCCCCACTTTCTCTCTCTCTTTCTCAACGGTACCAGACCAGATCATTAACTCACCAAAATGTCCAGAGCTTCGACTATATAAGTGTAATGGTTACCACGGCCAGTTTAACTTCACTGTTTAAAATTATCGTGGGATTGAGACCAAAAAGGACCGAACAAAATGACAAAAAGCTTCACCTGTGAAATACAATATGTCCGCCGAGATTTCATAGTCTAGAGCTATGCCATTTTCTAGAAGATGCAAAGAGTTGTTTTTTTTTTGATACAGTTCATGATGAAAATTTTTTGTATAAATGATGGCAATTTTTCAAGGCCTTTATAAAGTAATAGCCTTTTCAACCTAAATGGTTAATCTGGCCATTTTTTGGTTACGTAATTATTTTCTATATATATTTGTACTCTCGAGATTAAGTTGTAGAAGATATTTTACTTTCCGATACTGAGACATCTGCCCATGACAGTTGTCGACTTTTTTTTAACGCTTTTTCTGGAATCAATCTCATAAGTAATCAGCTACAAGCTGGTGTAGACCACAGATTGTGTAGATCAGTGCTTCTCAAAGTGGTGGGCCGCGGCCCCCTAGGGGGCCGTGGACTGTCCGGAGGGGGGGCCGTAGAATTTCGAAAAAATTATAAATTTAAGCAATCTAAACAAAAAAAAATAGGGGGGCCGCGACATATTGATTGGCGTTCCAAGGGGGGCCGTGACTTCAAAAAGTTTGAGAAGCACTGGTGTAGACCACGGATTGTGTGGACCACAGATTGTGTAGACCACACAGTTATTATTTTTTGTAATTCAACTGTGTTGACGAAAATAAATGTGGACTTCACGGTTCAGACGCTACTGACTTCCATAGAGTGCCATGAGGCTGCTTCCGGAGACTGCTGCTGAATTAAGTGGTGGGTGATTCGGTGGCACTATGAGCGTGAGCGCCTTTAAGGGTGAGAGTTTGAACCCCCCAGTCATGTAAGCTATTTGAGACCTACGTAATGCCTCCATTTCTACTGCATACTTGGCTATTTTGAGGGATGGGTATTACAAACACGTTCTTGTTATACGAGTCCTAATATAGGGACCAGACATCATAAACATGTCCCAGTTATCGGAACTGCACATTACAAACATGAAGGGAAATTCCACCATGACATGAAACATTCCCTTGGTTCTCACTGGAGGTCGAACCCGGGACCCTCAAATCCGACATTAGAGAGCTATACCACTCGACCACACATCCCCTCAATGCCTCATTACAAAGCTGGCGATTTTTGTTTCATTTTTTATCCCGTTTTATGCACCAGTTATTTTTAGTGCTGAGCTAATCATAAGCTTGATCGTTTGTACTTTTATATTTTTTCTTTGATTTAAATATTAGCGACCCTTTATGTTTAACCGTCACCGTGGGTTCTTAAACCCGAAGTGATACTTATTAAAACTCTATAGCAAGAAGCTAGCATTATAAAGTGCTGGTGTGAAGACAGTAAATTAATGAGCTCACACAATCCTGTTTTACATTTCTAGTAGTAGTACTAGCAGTAGACTATTAAGAACAGGACTGAGGAGAAAAGCCAGAAACCACTAGGCTTAAAACAGAGTTTCCGCAAGACCGAAGCGGTCAAATTTTTTTTAATACCTCATGAAATTCGAAAGTTAATTTTTTTTTTAATAATCTACATTATGGTTAAAAACTCAATTTCTATCCATGTGTTTCACTTGCCTTACGATCGATGTCCGCAAGTCCGAATGGCACATTGCATTTGGGAACCCGACATTTATTGGGGATACTTCTATAGATGAGCTGAAAGAAAAATGAGAACCACTTGCATACCAATATCCTGGTGATATAAGACTCTTTCCTAATATATATGTCAGTCTGCTTATTATTTTTTCTTACTTATGATTACATAGAATATACAAGTTTATTCTGTGTATGATTATAACTTGAAATTGTTTTGTTTATATTTTAATTATTTTTAAGAGTGAGATCAAAGCAGTCTTTAGTGTCTTGACACACCCAGTTGCACGGTGGTGCATATTATTCCCATGAACCCAGCTCAGAATGAACTTAGGCTATTCAATGCTATTGCAACTGCGCTAAGTCGGCTTTTTTTCCCTCTGCCGTTGAAGGACGCTATGTGTATGGTCTAATCCCCATTTGGTAGCAGGTGTTATGCACACGTGTTGTTTTTAAACACTCCAGATCGAAACACTGTGTTGGGACCAATTAGGATTGCTAAAAAAAAAAGGGGGGGGGGGGCAAACCTAAGCTGAGCTTGATAATTAAATTTTAAATTATAATAGAGACAATCAGGCAGTGCTTCACTAAGAATCGATTGCTGGCCAGTCTCCCGGTCGCCGTAAGGGATGTGGTTAGTCCAGAGATGAGAGTATTTGTTTCACCAAGTACTTATAATCAAACACTGGGTATTTTGTACTCAGTCTAACACGTTATTTTTTAATGTGCATACTTGTACTTGAATGGTCAATACTCGGAACACCTAAGAGAGAGGGGGGGGGGTTACTATTCGAGCATATATATAAAGGGTTATTACCCATCGGGCCACAACAAGGTTAAGTAACCTGTTATGTGACCATAGGGGGCCACAGTCTGTGACCACCTAGGCAATTTCCTTGGTATCTTTATATTGACTTACCAAAACCAAAATACACCAAAAAGGACCACTCTGTAATTTATGGTATGGTGACCAGATTCTTTTTTTTTGAAGTAGCAAGGAACACGCCAGGTGAGGGGGGGTGAAGCCTGGGACAAATTTGTCCCTGCACCAATGATATTTAAGTGGATTGATATAAACCAAATAATACTGATTAAGAATGTTATTGTTTATGCTGGATTGGCCAGGCCAATTCAGGGATGCATAAAAATTTGCTGTGAAAATTTAAAGAACATCAAACATATTTGTTAAATCACTACTCATTGAGAAAATATTAACTTTCAAAACCCAAGGTAAACAAAACAAACCGTGTATTTTTATATAATTTTTATTTGACTATTTACATCAGAAAACAGTGACTTGATTCACAACCTGAAAAACAAAAGTTGAACAATAAAAATCACAATGTAAAAAAAACTAAGTGCATGTTTTCCTTTATTTAATTTTATGGTTAAATTAGGATCAGCTCTTCTGGTTTATAATGGAAATGAAAAAAAATGTATAAAAACGGGTAATTAAAAAATTTAGATTTTTAAGCTGTTTTTATTTAAAAGTGTATGTGCTGAAGAATACTTACGTAACAGCTTTGTGACTTTTTTTCTCAAATACTTTGGGTTTATACTTTCTTTTTATTCTGAAATAAGAAACACACAAAATGAATTTTTATTTAGGTAAGGTAAAAAAAATTAATTATGACAAAAATACTGTGGGGAAAAAGAAAGAAAAAAGTCTTCTTTGATAATTGGTACTAAAATTTTTTCTTACTTTTGTCGCACTTTCGGCTCAATTATATTTCTCCTCTGTATACTTTTATAAATTTCAACCATTGGATGACCTTCAGGCTTAAAAATAAAAATGACAGATAATTATATTTTAACCTAGACAAAGTTAGGGTAAACACTTCTTGATCAAGTTAAATGTGTATAACTAACGACATTTTGTTTTTATGAAGAAACGTTGCAAGTGAGACAAAGTTACCTTCACTTCTCTGTAAGTTGCTGTCAGCTCAGTAGACAATTTCAAATCAAGATCAGGTTCTTCAAATGTGCTCATGTTAAGGAAGATTATTAAATTTATGACAAAATTTAACAAACAAACAAACAAAAAAAAACAACTGATTTATGAAACTACTGCATTTTGCTATAAAAAGATTTTCCAGTCTTAAAACGTACAGCATTTTTTTACATTCAACACAAACGATTCACTTGTTATGGAGATTTATTACAAGAGCAAACTGTGAATTGTTTATTCCCATTTTATTCTTTGTTATACCAATGTAACTTTTAAAACATAGTGGTGTCAATTCTGCAGTACAAAATCTTTAAGTTTAAAAAAAAATGGCCCAGAGTGTCGCACTCAATTTGAATTAATTTATAACAGGTTACTCAAAAAAAATCTTTTATTGCTATGTGATTGTTGGCATTATTTTTTAGCCTGCAGATGTCTTGTTATGTGCCTTAAGATACCAAAGCTAATACAGTATACAAACCGCTGCTAAAGGTAAAGAAAGGACACAAAATAAAAAAGAATCAACAATAAAAGGGCTAAAAAAACAAATAAAAGAAAGCTGCCTTTAAAGTGTTGTTAAATAATGGTGTTGCATGAAAATGTTTTTTCTAATATTAATGACAGCATAATTATTTTTAAACGCATGGCAATATTTTCAGAGAAAATTTAGATACTTAATTCAGAACACAACCAATACACTCAAAATAAACACAGCAATACAAATAAAAGGATATTTTATTTGGCTGAGACGTTTAGTCTTAAATTTCTCTTCTTCCTTCTGCTTTTTTTTCAAGCTTTCTCTCTCCTTTCTTAGCCTTTCTTCTTTATTGATTTCAGATTTCAAGGTGGGTAATCTGGAAAACAGAACAAAAAAGTTGAACAGTGACCATTTCCTAATATCAAAATAAATAATGATAATAATAAAAGTTTTAACAAAACAAACAATTTAGTTTTTTTTTGTTCTATTAAAAAATAAATACCTTAAAACCATATTTTCTCTCTTTTTTAAACTTTCTTCCATTATTTTCTGCTTTACCTTTAAAGAAAAAAACATTCTTACTTCAGAATTAATCGTTGCTCTTATCCTAAAAAAAAAAAAATTAAACATGCTGTGCATAAAAACATGAATAAGTAATAATTCAGCACTCAAAGCTAACAATTAAAAAAAAAATTTCTGCACACTGAAAAAACAAAACAAATAATATTTTTAAACTTCAATTAACTAAAGTGCTGAATTAATTTCTGTCAGAATAAAACGATTGCTTACGCTGAAAAAAAAAAAGATTTTTCGAACATTTTTTACTTGCCTGCTTGGCCAATTCTTTCTCAAGCCTCTTCTGCTTCTTGGTTTTCCTATCTTCCCTTCTCACTGGTGGGTTAGCAGAGATAATGTCTTTTGTACAACCATCTTCATCTGATTCATTTTCTAAATCATTGAACAGACCTGCAGACATTTCCACCAAGAATGTAGACTGAAATTTAAAAAAATAATAAGTAATATGATAGAATCATTATTTTTAATTAAATATTTTTTTTTTTGAGAAAATTTGTTTCCAACATTTTCTTACAATACTTATTAGTGTTACCATAAATACACACAACGGGTACCTAATTATGATGAATTTGCATTGCAAGCTACATTTGTAGAACAGTAATTATTCTGTACCCCACATGAGTTAGGAAAAAGAAAGTTGCACTGTGCTCTTTATCAACTTTGTTATTAATAAAACATACATTAAACATTAAGTAAAAAACTAAGTCAACTTGGGACTACTGAATGTTTTGAGTGTACTACAAGAGCAACCAGTATATACATTTATTTCCCTTGAATTGAAAGATATTTTGTACCTTATTTGGAGCATCTGTCTGAGATGGAAATTTGGCATCAAGAGCATTGTGTATTTTTTTTTCTTTTTTTCTTTTCTCAGCCTCTCTTAGGTGGGCTTGTAGCAGCAAATCCTGTGAATCAAAATGATTTTGTTAAAATATATTTTGTATTTGTTGCTGAGCCAACTGCATTAGTTTCTATGTAAGAAAATTAGACCAATAATAGTCGGTATCTTAAGAAGGAATACGTCCTGCTGGGAACTATATACATTTTTCTATTTCATCACATAACACTACAAAAAAAAAATTGTTGAAATTAAATACATGTACTATGGGTAAAAGGGGACGGGTGGTCGTGCGGTGTAGAGCGATCGACTGTCGACCGGAGGGTCCCGGGTTCGAATCTCAATGAGAACATTGGGATTTTTTCAGGTCCTGGCGAAAGTCCCCAAGTCCACCCAGCTTTAAATGGTTACCTGACTTTAAGTTGGGGAAGTAGAGGCGGCCGGGCGTTGTGCTAACCACATAACCCCTTCATATGCCGAGGTTATAGAAACAGATGAATTCTACACTTCATCTGCCCCGATGGCCCGTTAGGGTTAAGGGAACTTTACTTTACTATGGGTAAAAAGATATTGGCTGAATGAAAAACAAAAACACCAACGTCATTTCACAGTAGAGATTTATCTTCTTGTTTATTTACCTGGTGATCTTCAAAAGCAGGATTCACTGATGTTCCTGGGTGTGGTAACGGAGTAGCTGGTAAAGCACTTGGTTGTCTTCTAGCTGACTTGGGACGCTTATAGTAAAAAGTTTAAAAATTAATGGATGCATAACATGTTACATATTGAAAAACAGGTGAAAAACAATTAAGACTGAATTTTTATTACTTTTTTTCTGATCTAAATTCTTTAAAAAACATTAAATTTTAGAGCAAATAAATAACAGTAATAATAAGTTTACATACCTTAACCTTTGATGGATTAGAGCCCTCAGTGTCACCTAGAAATAAAATTTTTCATTAGTTTTCAGAAAAAGGGTAGGTGGATAGTGGAGCTGTGTAGAGTGTTTGTGAACATGAGGGTCCTGGGTTTGATCCTGGTGAAAGTTGATTGATTAAAGTCCCTTAACCCAACCCAGATTCAATAGGGTACCTGACATTAGTTGGGGTAGTATAGGGGGCTGCGTTTGGTGTTAGCCACACAATTCCTTTAAATGCCCTGGTTATAGAAACAGATAGGGGACGGTTGGTAAAGCGCTCGACTGTCAACCTGAGAGTCCCTAGTTAAATCTCCGGTGATGATCAATCAAAATTTCCAGTCATGGTCAAACACTATGTTGAAAACATGTTAAAAAATCAATTATATTTAAATACAGACGATTCCGCTTAATTGGGGCACATCGGGACCGAGGCTTTTTGTCCCAATTAAGCGGCTGTCCCAATTAAACATACAAATTTACTATTAGCTTCTTGGTTTGGTTTCTTTGAGATTTGTCCCAAATAAGCGGCTGTCCCAATTAAGCGGAATCCACTGTATTTGTCAAAACAAGTACTTTCCCTACATTAAAAAAGTTAACACAAAAAAATATATATCTTTTTTTCCACTTTTTACTATAGTTAAACTTTTAAAGTCACTTTAAAAACCGACGCAAAAAAATGGACATTTAACAAAAGGCAGAAATGTGTGGCATTCAGCTGCAACTGTCAATACTCTAACAGCGGCAATGGGAATTAAAGGCCTAACCAAGCATATAGTCAGTAGATAAACACACTGACTTACACAGCAGTAGATTAGGTGATCATATATACATATGATATGCATTCTGCTTTTTAAATATACACAGTTAAATATACTTTATAGATATAATATATCTATATTGTCTTTAGATAAAGTTAAAACATTGTGAATTTTTAATGCAATACATTCATTTGGAAAAACAGAAATGGTGTCAACCTAATCTGGAAAAGACTCAAGTTGCTAACCTGACCACAAATCTTCATCAACTACAGGCAGCTTTCTCTTTATAGCTTGTTTCTTTCCTTTCTCTTCTTCCCACTGCTTTCTCTGTTCCAATGCCTGCATGCGAGTTTTTGAATTCATAAGCTGGTTTTTAAAGTCAGTTGCACTCTGAGTTCTTTTACCTTTTTTAAAAGTAACTGGATCAGGTCTGAAAACAGTAAACATGAGAAGATCATAAGTACCAGTAAACAAAGATAAACACAGATACTTTTTCATTAAATCTTTCATTGTATGCTTACTTTCGCACCACTTTACTGTGTGGATCAGGCTGAAGTAATGCAATGCACTTTAGTGGTCTATTTCGAAAGTTTCTTTTAGACTTTGATTCTGTAATGCATACATTTAAAAGTTACTATAAATATACAATTCTAATAAAAGAAATGTTTCAGAAATTAGATTTTTTAAATAATTACATTTAGTAAAACTAAGAATTCAGTGACTAATAATTGTTAAAAAAATGAAAACTTATTAGCTGAAAACTAATACTAGGTTCTAGGGTCTTTTGTGGCTGAAGTCTAACTAAAGTATTACAAGATTAATACAACTATCCCTTGGGCTTGGCCTTGACATGTATGAGCCCTACCATTCAATTATATTACAGTATTGTTATTGGCAGAATATCATAAGAAAAATATAGACTAGAAATATAACACATATCAATGACGACTAGTGAATGTTATTATAATTAAATTTTAATAAAATTTTTACTTACCAACAGGCTGAACATCTTTTTTGGAAGACTTGTCTATGACAAAAAGACTATCATTGGCTTTTTCAGAAACCAGACCACTGCGAAAAGCAAATTAAAATATATTTATCTATTATAATTGCTAATGAGAACATTACTTTCAGCAATATATATATATATATATATATATATATATATATATATATATATATATATATAATGACAGTATTTCCATACACATGAAATCATTCATGGTGATATCGGTTATTTATCTAGCGACTGTCGCACGTGTGCAGTGCCGCAATAATGAACCTTTCTTTTTTTGGCTATGAATAATTATAAATCAACGAACCCTGTGAGAATTTGTCGTCTTTCATCGTCTAGAAATTCTTCCACATCTTCGACTTTTGCAACTCTCCATGATTTCTTTTTATTCTTACCAAGTTTACGTTTTTTGGACAGTTTTGGAGGTGCAGTGTTTACACCCGCCATCTTAGATAATACAAATTTTGGATCTCTAAAACGAAAGTAAGGGATAGCTATCTACAGGCTGGAAAGCAAATAGAGGGCACATTCTTTTTGTCTTTTATAAGCTTTTATCTTACAAAAGTTACAGTGAGTATTTTTAACACAAGTGAAATTTTGACCTTCTGAATACCATTAGTATTAATCATAGAGTTAGAGCGTACCTTAATTTTTTACTGAGTCTTTTATACTAATTACTTAGGCTGCGGCTATTCGGACCCGGGTCCCAATAGAGGCTGCCGCTATTCGGACCCGGGTCCCAATAAAGTCCGATTGTTATTCGGACCCGTGGCTAATATGCACTTAGCTATATTATATTTAGCATATAAACTTTATTATTGTTTTTATTTTATAATAATTGTTGGTATTGTATTATTTAATTGTTAAGTTAAAAACACTCTTTAAAAATTAGTAACCAAATTGATAACATGATAAGATTAATTTCCGTGAGATTTCCATTTTACGACATTGTTTTGTCACGAAAATTTTTGACCAGGTTTCTTGAAAACATTTTGGGAATTCATTATATGGATATTTTTTTATTTTGATTTATTTTCTGTAGTACAATAATGAACAAAATATTTATTATTTTCATTAAAAACTTAGCTTGTGAAAAATGAGTTTCCATAGTATATATGACCAACACCGTAATAGTTTTATATACTTGTTGTCATTTATTGATGTATTAAAAAGAAACTTCCATAACCATTCTTACAAATAAATTAATAAAATAAATAAATCAAACAATACACATGAGATATAAAACTTTTTGTCTTTATGTAAAAAAAAAAAAATTTTTTTAGAATATGTTGAGATACAGAGGCTTTTTTTAAAAATTTGGCAATAAATTAAATTTTGTTCGCTGCCCCCCATGACTAAAATTATTCTAATTAATAATAGTATAGTGATTTCATCTACTTCTCTTTAAGTATAACAGAATATTTTTTAGTCTCAATGTCAATAATGAATGTATTTAAAATGTTAAAGTTGTCTTTGTTATTAAATGGTATCTGTAGAGATATTACCAATGTATTTATCTGGATTTAAAAAAAAAAAAAAGAATGATCTGTAATTTTTTAATACAAAACAGAGCTTATAAAGGATTGTTAAGTTTTACGCATCAATGCAAATCTCATTTTATGCTCTTTATAATGATGTATGTTTATGAAGGTTACATAAATCTTACACTTTTGTCACATCTGTACTATTAAACTGAAAGTTTATGTGCGAGTTGTCACAAGAACTCCGAAATAGCCATCAGTAGGGATTTGAAATTCACAGGGGCCATTGTGTGGATGACAAAAAGTATATTTATTTTCTAGTTCATGAACTCTTTGGGTATAATGATACTTCCCCTTTATTTAGGGTACTATCTTACAGAGCGAAGCTGTAAAATTGATGTACTATCTTACCGAGCGAAGCTGTAAAATTGATAGCACCTTATAAAATGTTAAATAACATTTTTTTTCCAATTCAGCAACAGTTATGATGAAAATAAATTCAAAAACTTTGTTCATTAGTTGCGGTAAAAACTTTATTCAATTTGAATAAATATTCTAAGTACATAATTTCAGGATATATAATGACCCTTTGCTATGTCAGATGACCTTTTAGTAAATAAGACATTGTTTTCTTTGCAAAAGATGTCAATGGCGCGTACATATCAAACACGTTGGGTCATCAGGATCAAGATACTAATGAAGAAGTGGCATGGTTTTTCGATTACTAAGAATCTATAAATAGATTTTCGGGTCCGAATAGCGATCGAACTTTATTGGGACCCGGGTCCGAATAGCCACTTCGAATTACTTACTACATTCGGTCTACACATTTGTCTTCAAAGACTAAGACTGACTAAGTCGTCAAAGTAGACGACAATTTTCGATGACTAGAAGCCAGACTAGTGCCACTGTCAATATCAAAATATTCAAATATCTAAAAACGACATTGTGATAATACATCCTCAATATTCATGATTTATAAGGCACCAACGTCAGTCTAATACAAAAAATTAATAATACAACATAACAAATGACATGTCACAGTCAATGAGTCATGTCAAAATCAGTGGTAAATTAAATGCTGTAGTCTACAGTGTAGACAGGCCCAGGGGAGCATTCGTAAATCTATTTCCAAGCTCTGGTTGTGGTGATGAGCAAGCCTGCTATGTAGAGAGCCAGATACAATGGCATCACTATAAGCATAAAAAGTGTCCCAAATCTAAAAGTATTGGAAATATAAAAGCTGTAATAATTATACAATTATTATACTTAGAAATTGTAAGTTGTTAGTAGTTCTCATCACTAATCATAGTATAAGCAAGGAGATCATAGATTTTTCTCACTTTAAGACCTTATTATGGCATATATTTAAATGTTGATTTTTTAAATGTATTTTCTTAGTAGCCTATTCCTGACGAAAATGTTCAACCGGTCAATCAGGCTTCTTCCTTTATGTACAGCACACCTAAAACAGGCATATATATATAGGTCAGTATAAAGTTTTATTTTATTTGCCTAGTATTGCCTAATATTAATAGAAATAGCTCATCTCCACTGAAGAAGCATCAAGTTACAAACGTTTAGTGGTATCTACATACTTACTCTTTATTTATTTTTTCTAGCTGTAAAAGATTAATCTCAGCACCTTCACAATGGCATGGAAAGTGGGAGCCAGACAATTTGGTAAAAAAAAAAAATTAATTTACCCTGAATAATTTTAAGATATAAATTTCTACAATGATCTCTGTTCTTTTTATATGTGTTCATTTCTAATGATTCACTTTATTTAAGTGGGCAATATTTTTAAGTAAACATCTGGTTAAAATATGTACACATGCAAGGCCAGCTTTAAGGAGTGCAGGGTCCAATCAGTAACTTTTCATTTACAGTCCTAAGCCTAGTTAAAATGTGTTGTTGTAAATAGCTGATAATCTAAGAGAACATATCACAATTGCAAAACCCCCTTCTATGTGGGACCGAATCAGTACAGCCCCTTTATTATGGGTTGGCAAACTAAATGACTGCCAGGGCCCCACTACTTAAGGACCCCAATCTAGTAAAAATTTCTATCAAATATGATGTTACAGTTTTTTTGCCAGTATATTTATAAATATATATATATATATATAATATATATATATACATGAATTTTAAACTTAATGGTACAAAAACCTTGCAGAAACTTGAACCAGATGTACCAGAATTCAGCGCTCTCCATATTAGATTAAAAGGATATGATTATGCGGTTTTAGAATCTTACCTTAAATATCTTCATCAAGCCATGGAAAGCATTTTTAATTTAGAGAATGATGCGTAAGTGCCTTTTTATTCATGTCAAGAAAATTTGAAATGATAATTTATCAGCCTTTAAATATGCCATTTTCATTTGTCGCTTATTTCTTTCTTGTGACTTTTAGTTTTAATTGTTCATACTAGCATTCACCCAGTTTATATCTGTTTCACTTAGCTGGCCTTCACCAGCAAGAACATCAGAAGCAAGAATATTCCACACCAGATCTACAGTTGTCAAGGACAAGTATAACTTGAGAAAATATGACAGAACTGTTTTGGTAAAATTAAATAATTACTGCGAGTTATAGAAACTATAAATGAATGTGTACAGGGTAACAGTGGGGTAAAGCACTCACCTGCTGACCAGAAGGTATCAGGATATAGCTCCGGTTAGTGCAGGGGCTTTTCCCCAATCCATCCAGTGTCCACCCAGCGTCAAAATAGGTACCAGACATTAGTTGGGGAAAGTAAAGGCGGGTGGGCATTGTATAAGCGGCACAATCCCATAGAATAGCAGTGGCTATGAAGATTGATGAACTCTGACCCTTTGTATGCTTTATAATGTCATCCTCAAAATTACTTTTCTTAAAGCCAAATACTTGTCTTTCTATATAATCAGGTAGATAAATTATACATATATTTATTTCCTGATATTTATTGAATATTCAAATACTGTTTGATTATCTCTGTTTCAAGTAGCATAAAAAGCTATTGATGTCTGATAATTATATGGTTTACATTAATACATGTATCGCTGTATAGAGAAAAAAATTTTCAGACAAAAAAATCCAATTTTCCCAAGCTTTAAATTTCTCATTCGTTACTTCTCTTATGATAATATGCATTCCCCCATGATCTTGAATAGCCTACATTGTGAGATGTGTGAGTTATTTCAAAATTAGTGCTTACTTTGAATGAATTTGTATATTCCTACTTTTTCACTGACTCACAAGTTATTTTGATCAATGATTAAAACTTTTATTTCAGATAGAAAATGTCCAGACATTTAGAGTGCCGATTTTACTTGAGTATATTCGTAGAAATTGCCCAGAAGGTGTAGAAGTAGCACTTAAAGAGGTAAATAATTGTAGCTTGTCCCGGTTTAATTTTAAAAATAAGATGCCACTAAATTACCAATTTGTTGTCTAACTCTTCTGCAGTTAAAATGGAATCATTTTCATATAGATGTAGTTGAATTATAAATTTTTAAAATTCATTAGGGCCTTATTTCATGTTTCCTTTAATATGAAAATTTGATATATTTCATCTTTTGTTTTTCTCATACATGATTAGCCAAAAAAAAGTGTTATGTAGACAAAAAAGACATGATAAAGT
Source organism: Bulinus truncatus (assembly GCA_021962125.1). Lineage (NCBI taxonomy): Eukaryota > Metazoa > Mollusca > Gastropoda > Planorbidae > Bulinus > Bulinus truncatus. Next base: position 5,695,222 of record JAGDYQ010000038.1, on the reverse strand, counting down.
TAAAGTGTGATTTCATTATCAGCATAAAATCAAACTTATGTACGTTTTTATGAATCAGAAAATGTCTCCTTATTTACAGCCATCACAGGAGGAAGAAGAGTTCCGTTACGTTCCAGACTATGATGTAATACAACTTCGGTCTGAGAAAGAAGCAATAGCAGCAGGAAAATTAAGAAAAAAATAGACAGTTTGAATGAAGTGGATCCAACATTTTTAGCTTACATTCAACTTTTTCTATTTTGATATTAGCTACAATAAGCTTTGTGTAATGTAAATACTATATTGCAAATGAGTAAATTAATCTTTATTAATTACAATGTTTTGTATTATTCCATTAAAAACTGAATCAAATCATGAAAGTTTTGCATAGGATATTTTATTTACAACATAATTATAAAAGGTAGTTTGTTATCATCCAAATCATAACACTACTAAGGATAATTAACAAAATACATAAATATCAGTTTGAAATATAATAAATAATGAATGTGGATCACATATAACAATTGTAATAGATCTTTATCTTGGCCTCGTTTAACAAATTCACCCAGTTGTTTTGATATGTGCATGAATGCAATGTGCAGTGAAAAAGGCTATCATCTTGATTAAGGTCAGTCCCACAGTGTCAGTATGGTAAATAAATTGCATTTTTTCCTCTGCTGAACTTAAATTGACCTCTCTGCCAGATTTGATGAATTATTCCCCATTGTGTGGACTCAACAATGAATGAAAGCTCCCCACCTCCATCTACCCCCCTTGTCATCTCTTTTTCTGCATGCTGAATTCAAGCTGACTTTAAAAATGTTTGGAATTTGGGGGGGAAATATCAACAAAAGGTTTATTTTTTTAACACTACTGAAAGTAAGAATTCTTTACAACAGGTATTATATAACTGAAAAGGGGGGGGGGGGCAAAATAAAATTCTCAATACTGAAAAATTAGTTACACTGGCATTCATACACAGTGTAATGACATTTCATTGTATCTAGTATTTTTAATGGTTCAAAGTTGTTTCCCTTTTTTTAAAGTTCGGTAAATATTTTTAATACACACAACAAAGCAAAATTTTTACATATACAGATCATAATTTTTCAAAAGTTGATCAAAACAGAAATTTCTAAAGTGTACATAATTTTAGATTCATCATGTGGCAAAATCACAGAATTCATGATACAGTATCAAATCACCGACAAAATTTAATAATTTAATGTGTGTGTACATAAATATATATTTAATAGTGGTCACAGACACTATCTTTGAAAAGTTAAGACTTGAACCATTATGCTCTCAATCAGCTAGATGACTAGTTACACAAATCATATAGTGTTACAATGTTAGGTGAGGCACTGCCGAATTCTACATCTCTCAAATGATACCAAAATGATAAACTTTAACTTTTCCTCTCCTTCTGATCCTCTCATCTTCAGCACCATCATCATCACAATGTTCATTCTGGTCTAATTAAACAAGGATGAAATAACAATTACTGGACATCTGCAGCAGTCAAAAATTTCAGTTACAAAAAGGGGTGGCGCTCAATTTAATTTTTTTTTCAAAAGAAAATTCAAAATTATTAATAATACAGCCAAAGGGCAATTAATATTCTTTTAACAACTGTTGAAATTATCTATAAAATAATTAAGTTCTGTATTGTAGAAAAAAAAAATTCAATAATTTATCCGCAGCAAATTGATAAACCTAAAAAAAAAATGATAAACAGGAATATTATATTTATTCAGATGCAAAATTTGAGATATACATCAAACTAGGGCACTGATCAGGACAATAAAGAAGGAACTATACTTGTACTTAAAATACTTACCGGTACTTCTAATGCCATTTACTTCCGGATCTCCCAGAGCTGCAGTGTAGTCACTGATGAGATCTACATGAATACCGAGATCTTGTAGGTCAGGAAAAGACCTGGAAGACATGCAACAATCAGAAAATTAGAATTTTGTAAAGACTCATTTATTATTAAAACGCAGCGGCTTCGAATACGACCGGGCGTGTTACGTTTTTTTTTTTTCAAGACACGACCAGGAAACTTTGATGACTTAAAGTTATTTTCTTTTCACGGGAACGAGCAAAATGTCAAAATGCAAGGCCCCCAAATCCTAGGTTCGGCAATAGCTTCACAATAGTTTATCTTCCTGCAAAGGCTTTGCAGGGTATAGCTAGTCCTAAGGCTAAATATTACATAACTTTTCCATACCATCATTTTTGCGTCACACTTTAAAAAATTCAGAGAAGCCTACATATTTCAAATTTACTAAATAATAATAAGATTAATAAACGAAAATAGAGGGGGTGGGGAAGCATTTATATCCGAGAATTGAACCAAATACTGACGGAGACAAATTAACGAGTGTTAGCTTTCGGGGGGGGGGGGGGGGGTACGATAGATACTAATTAAGCGCATAATTTTTTGTTTTATTTGTCCGACTTTATTAGGCTTGGGCAGATTCAAAAAAAAGCTCATCTTTACTCTTAGTCTTAGACATATATCCTGACAACTAAAATATATAATTCAAAGCCATATTTATTTTTAAAAAATATCTCCGATTATTAACAGCAAATGACTTTATTTATTAGGCTTGGACAGACCCGAAAAAAATTAAAGCCAAATATAAAAATATCTCCGATTATTAACAGCAAATGACGTCATCAAAGTCTGCAGTAAATAAGAGTTCTCATTCATTCTGTTTACTGACGTCATCAAAGTTTGCTGGTCGTGTCTCGGAAAAAAAAATACGTAGCATGTCCGGTCGTATTCGAAGCCACTGCGTTATTAAAAATCCAATTTTATAAAAAAGGCAATGTTTGTTTACAAAGTAATATAAGAGGGCTGTTATATATACCCAAGGAATAAATTACTAGACATGTACGTACCTTTCATTTGACTGCATATCTAACTTTGAATCAGTTCGGTTTCTTTGGCCTGGCATATTTTCAGTTAACTTTAAATGATTATCTTTTTGCCAGGGATGATGCCTAGAGGTAGGCAGCTGTGAATAGTTCATGTTTTAAATTAAGTTTTGAAAAAAAAAAAGAAACAAATATGATACTTTCTACTTGCAATTGTATAGAGCGAAAATGAGCATAAATATTATATTTAACCTGATCAATGTAACTTTCATTGATTTCGTGGTTTCTTGGACGGGTGTTGTAATTTGGTGACTGGCCAGTGGCTAGAAGGTATGGATCAACATCAAAACCACCTAGTGAATCTAATTAAAAAGTGAAATATATCAATAGGAGTTCAACCAACAAAAATAAAAAGTTGTGAAGTTCATGTAAGAAACACACACACACACACGCAAATGTTGAGTGTTAAAATTCCATTGTGGCTTACCAAATCCATCAGAATCAATCATCTGTGCTCTTTGTTTTGCCACTTCTGCAAGTGCTGCTTCGCCTTTGTCTGCTGCCATGTAATGAATGTCCTAGATACATATTTTTAGTATTTTTATTAGTTTTATATTAAATTATTACAGTCTATCAGCTGTCACATTCAACTCAAACTTTAATCATACCATGAAAAGATCTCTAGCACCTATATCAACAGCCAACAAATAAGCTTTATCAAAGCGTATGTATCTGCAAAGAGAAAGGAATTAAGCGTGTTCAATTACATGTATGCAACAAAATTTTGCTGAAAGACTATTTTATTATTACAATAGTACAAAAAAATGTTCCATAAGCCCAAACGGGGTGTCAGGGCAGATGAAGTGTAGAATTCATCTGTTTCTATGACCTCGCCATATGAAGGGATTGTGTAGTAAGCACAAAGCCCAGCCGCCTTTACTTCCCAACTTAAAGTCAGGTACCCATTTAAAGTTGGGTGGACTTGTGGGATGACTTTGAACTTTTTCACCAGGAAAAAATTCCATGGTTCACATTGAGGATCGAACCCAGGACTCTCAGATCAACAGTAGAGTATCTACACCACTATGCCATCCGTCACACCTTTTACAATAGTACTGTTGTGTAAATCCCCTGCTTTCAACCAATCAGTCTTATTCAGTTTGTTTTACACTAACTAATTTCTGTTTAGTTAAATTTTGCAAAAAATATTTTTACATTTACTGTATTCAGCAGAAAAACAGTTAACTCATCTTTAAGCCCAAACATTGCTGTGTAACAGTAAAACCAAAACAAAAAATTCTTCAGAGAATAAAAATTTAACAGAATTATATCAATTGTATTTTTTCTATCGTCACCTGAGTAAATGGTGAAAAAATCTTCTAGCTAAGTGGCTGATGGGTTCTCTGTATTCCAATATGGTGGCTTCAGACATGGCTGGCTTTGGGGCATAAAAAGTAGCCAGAGCTGCTTCTAACTGAGCTACAACAACAAAATATGGTACAGTATTGTGACAATGTAAATGTGAGAGTTGGTGCCAAAAATTTTGATAAAAATAACTGCTCACACATAACTCTTTGAAATTTGCAATATGGTGCAATGATAAATAATTTTCATGTAAAATTAAAATAAATTTTATTTATTACCTTCTCTCTCAGAATTCAGAGGAATTCGTAGTAAGTGATTAACAATGGCAGACAAGCAGGCATAGCATGCCTGACTTTCAATATCCCAATTCATGCTGCTTAGCAGACGAATGGCCTGTTATTTGTAATGAGCAGTTGATACGCCAAACAGGAGGTGCAAAATGTAAAGTGACAATTTAGAAATAAATTATGTTTGTTATGAACTGCAAATGATTAATTAAGAAAAATAAATGGAAACTGAGAAAGATGTAAGTTAATACAAGATCTTGATTTCTAACTAAAAGTAAAAGTCTGTCAAACCTCATCTATTTGTTTATTTTTTATGTATTCTTTTACAATCTCCACTGCAGAAAATCTTTCTCTGCTCCTGACTCCCATATGAAATTGTACAATGCCAACTGGTCCCCTGCAAAAGTTTGTCAAAAAACTTTGGTATGTAATTAGTAGTTGTAATTTAATAATCATCAAGTAAGAGATTTTTCAAACAACACTGATTTTAACAAAAATAATAAACAAACAAAAATAATGCTACCGAATGTTTCGTATATAATTTAGGAATAAATATAATCTAAAAAGAAAGCCTTCTGCTATAACTGCTATCTAGGTAACAATTAAAATAATAGATTTCTCTGAATACATGTATCTGTATTCATGAAATGGTGTTTTCCTTTCAATTTTTCTATGATCACCTGCTAAATGAAAGAAATGCAGCATCCATTGAAGTGGACATTGCCTCTGAACTTTGTGGAGAGTACGGACACCATTCTAGTTGCCTAAGCGTGACAGATGTCCTAAAAAAATGTTAAAAGTTATGATGAAAAAAAAACTGTACCTTATTAATTAATTTTTAATTCACTTAAGGGGCATGACAGAATTTGTTATCAATTTATCATGGACTAACCTAAAAAATTTACTAATTCTCAAAAACTTTTCAGGGCCTTGTTCTTCACTAACAAGTTGTATGTCTAGAGATGAGAATCCTCTATCAAAGAGCTGTAGAAACAAAACAGTTACTTAAATAAAAAAATAATATGTGCCACACTGTTTGGAAGACTTTGGCTATAAAAGGCTTAATATATTTACCTGAACATCAGCTCTTGCACTAGCTACCACAAAAAGATTTCCGTTTGGATGCCAGGAAATACTAGCAGGTGGCTGAAGACAAGAAATGGTCATTAAATCGTTAACGCTGATGGCCTTTGACACCAAGTCCAACTTATCCTAACAGCTGACATCTTTATTATTATAAAATAACTAGTTGCAACTACCCATCTTTAAAAAAGAATTATAAAATATAATGTAAAATGGAACTGTAAGTAATGTTGTATAATGAACCAAGCCTGAATTTTTTTTCAATAAGATGCAACAATAAGTCATAAGAATGTTTTCCCCCTTACCACCTGAGTCCAGTTTGCTTTAATGCAATGATAAATTGGTTATACATGTAGGCCTATGTTTTTCAAAGCAAAAAAAAATTATTAAAATGATGATAATACTGTTAATAAAGAGAAAAAAATCTTACAATGGCTGCCCTGGTGAAGAATGTAACCTTTCTGTGTTCATCATATAAAACCTGAAAAGAGTATTAAGTTTCATAGATTAAGAAACTACTATCGTTTTCCTTCTTTGCTGTATATGTTAAGCTGATGTTGCTTCCACAAGCGGATCCTAGCTCCATTATCAACTGGGATAAGTTTGCCTCTAGGTTGGGGAAATATTGGGATTATATGTAATATGTGATGCAGGTGGCTATTGTACAAGTATATGTGTAATTATGTATTCCATGTATTGGATATGTGTATAAATTAAGAATGTGTATAATATGAACAGCGTTCAGTGAAAAACAACTCCCAAGTACAGCATGCAATACAGACACAAATAAACTCTTGGATTGACAACATAACTGGATATCTCAAGGATAATAATAAGAATATTCAGAGTTAACATATATTTCTTCTCAGTTAATCAAAATAAATATATTTCTTCTCGGTTAATCAAAATAAATATATTTCTTCTCAGTTAATCAAAATAAATATATTTCTTCTCAGTTAATCAAAATAAATATATTTCTTCTCAGTTAATCAAAATAAATATATTTCTTCTCAGTTAATCAAAATAGATATATTTCTTCTCGGTTAATCAAAATAGATTAGGGTTATGAGATAATAATTTACAATATGATCCATGAGGCTTTAGAGAAAAAACTAACCATTGAAGCATCAGAGAGTCCCAGCAACAGTTTGTCTTCTTGGGGATTTCTAGCCAAGCAAACAACGGTACCTGAAACATAGATTCATAACGATAATGTTTAATTTTTAATTGCCTTTAAATGTTGTCATATGCTTGTTTTAAGTTTTAATAACTACCTGCTAAATGTAATTGTGGAATGATTCAACAAAAGTTTTAAAAATTCAATATTTGTCTAATTTATTGCTATTACCCTCAGCATACTATTGAATTAAAAAAAATAAAAAAAAAAGTAAAGTTTCCCTTAGCCCTAAAGGGCCATCGGGGCAGATGTAGTGTAGAATTCATCTGTTTCTATAACCTCGGCATATGAAGGGATTGTGTGGTTAGCACACGCCCAGCCGCCTTTACTTCCCCAACTTAAGTCAGGTACCCATTTAAAGCTGGGTGGATTTGTGGTACAACTTCGAAACACATTTCACCTGGAAAAAATTACCATGGTTCTCACCGAGGATCGAACCCAGGACTCTCAGGTTGACAGTCGAGTATCTACACCACTCGGCCATCCGTCCCACACCCATAAAAAACATAGTACATGTAAATGTAATTAAAAACCTGTTTTGTCCAAGAAGACTGGACACTCTTGCCTTATATACAATGCTGCTAAGTCAAGAGAATATATATTAACTAAAATTTTACAATTGAAATGCTTCAACCCCAGCATATGATCACTTTCCTATGCATATATTGATAGCTGTCTTAGAGACAAAGGAGTTAAAATTTTAAAATTGTGATACAATGATGCATCAGATTAAAATATAAATATCAATATTTGAAAATTCATTCTTTTTCAACTAAATTAACATTGGTTTGATTACTTTTTAATGGAATGTTCACAACAGCTGCTGTCTGTATCTGAAACAATATAAAAAAAAGTTCATTACCTACTTGATGCAAACGTGATGAATGTCTTTTGTGAAAATGTAAAATAATGATTAATAATTTGTAACTTTATATGATTAAATACTAACCTAGGCTATTTAAAGTAATGCCTGCATAATATACATGTACATGTATTAGCTATTCCAATTTATTACATTTTCCTTTAAAATTAACAAGTATTAATAAAAAGTTAAAAATAAAAGTTTTAGGCACTGATTATTTTACTTAAAACGCAACAAGCATACCTTTATTATATAAAAAAAACACAGGTTAGAGAGAAAAGTGCTTATTTGAATTTCAAAGAGAAAATTGTAATTTTTAGGCTAAGTTAACCATGCACACACACGTGAACTACCTGGCCTCGTATGACTTCATAAGTACATGACCTGGCAGTTACCTCACTGTGACTTCCTATTTCTTGTTCAATTGTAAATAGACGATGAGGTTGCAAGGAACTATAAAATTAATAGAAAATTAAAAGTAAACATTTTTGTTGACAATGAAAGTAACTCGATGGGAATTAAACATATAAAATACCCTACAATTGGAAGAAAAATAAATTTCCATCAATATTAAAACAAACTTAAAATTGTTCAATGTATGATAAGAAAAAAATTTCCAATGAAAGGAAACATCCTTTTTTTTTAATACAGAAATCTTAGGAAAAATTTAAAGAAAATTGTTTTTTTAAATGGTCACATCAGAAATATCATATGAAAAGCTACTCTGACATTACATACTAAAAGATGTTGAGACAAAGAACTTCTTAGTTCAGGGATGGCCACGACTGAGGTGGTAAGAGCTGCAATCCAGTTTTTTTTTATGGCAAAAAATACATTAAAGAGATGAACCATAGTCAATTTATCAAAGCTTAGTGAACAAAAGTTATTAAATACTGTAAGAGTTAGTCACTGACTAATGGGAAAAAAAACTTTTTGAAGTGGCTCTAATTTTCAATTAATATTTTTTTGGATGTCAAAAGAAATGATACCTTTTCTTTGCATGCCAAAAAACTTAATGTATTAAACAAAATTACTATATATTAAGAATACAACCTATAAAATCAAAAGGAACAGGAACAGCAAAATATTCATTTCAATTAGCTTTAATTTTCGCACTTTGAAAAAACCCTAATTGCCTTCCCTGTGAAAATTTTTACCTGTGATCTGATTTTGAAATTTAACCCTTTTCTAATGATCAAATGTAGCCTTGTTAAAATTACGAAATAAATTGTCAAATATAGCCCTATCCTAATTATGACATACAGCCTTGTTCGGATTATAAAAAATAGCTGTGTTCTGACCTGAAATTATCAGTTGGGTCTGATTATGAAACCTATCCCTTCCCATAAATATCAAATATGAGACGATGGTAACTGCTTTGATAGCGACCCATTTCTACATGCTGTGGGTTGCTGGTTCAACTCCCGGGGTGTCCAGTGACCCACCTACATTTCTTGTGGTGCCTCCATGACCATTGCACTATTGACTATGGTTGGTATGAAAGATGGCACTACAAAAACCATCCCATCAGAGATGAACATCTCATCCATTCAGGGTCTATAAAACAAATTATGAAATATAGCTATTCTAATTAGAAAATAAAGCCCTGTTCTTATTTTCAATATAGCCCTGCTCCGATTATGAAATATAACACCTTTCTGATCATAAATTTTACTTTTTTCATTTTTTTTTTCAAACATAGCGCCAGATCTTCATGCTGCAGCACGGCCTACATGATGTGTTACGGGTACGAATTTAGGCGAGTCCCAGTCATCTACATATGTCTCCTGTGCTGACTTCATTGCCATTGCACTATTCAATTTAATTTCAATCCCTGATCTGTATTATCTATAAATATAAAATAAGCTCACCTAAACTGAGCATGTATAGGATCAAACTGAGTTTTCAAATAGGTCATCACTTCAATCATAGGTCTGTAAAATTGAAAACATAAAACATGATTTCAATTATAACACAAACTAAAAAAAAACCAATAAAGCACTGAAATGAAACAAAAATATTCTTTAATAAAAAAATAATAAAAGATATCTACCCATTTATGGATAATATAGTTATGTTTGCTCTTTCTCTGTCTGTAGACATAGGACTCCAGGGCCAAGCTTCCCCACTTCCTAGAGACCACCAAACCAGCATCTGGATAATAAAAATTAATATACATTAAAATAGAACAAAACTCATAAATAAATTGAGTCAATCAAATATAATTTCATTAATAGAAATCGACTTTTTAAAAAAAAAGGTTCTGCTCTTATTTTTTTACACAAGGTTACTGTTAGAGCAAAAAATCATTGTCAGAGGTCAAGTTTGCGTAAAATGAGTAACTCCAGTTACAAATTAATTGGAGTGTCTAATGGTTAGAGCTCGAAACAGTTTGGGAACCTACTGAGCTCTAATAAAATTGGAGAGGTCATGGGGATGAAATACTGGAAAGTATTTATCTGCTGCCATTTTGGGTGTGCATGGAAGACATTAAAGGAAAGCCCCACACTGGCCTGAAATTCTGATATCTGGAGCTGGTCAATGCTGTAAATGTTTCACTGTGATGTCATACTAACTGAAATATTCAGTAAAGTTCTGATTACCACTGCAGAGAATTGATCATTTGCATTTCCACTGCTTGCATATAGTTTTTTCTCACAAGTGTAATTTTTACAATGTAACATAAATTCAAATAGAACATTAATTACATTAAAAGGAAAAAATTTCAACGCAGCATAACAGAATTTGCAAAATTTTAATATGCAATCGAACAAACACAATATAGGGTCACACTACAATGGACTACATATAAATAGTAAAACATGATCAATATGCACTCCAGTTAATTAAGTGTGGGGAACCACTATCAGGGTAAGGGGACATAATTAAACCGTAGATTCAAACTTACCATATCTTGTGCTGCGTTAATAGAGAAACATCTGTCCAGCCTACGCCCCTTGGGTCCTGGAATATCAATTTGCGTCACCTGCAGAGCAAGTAAAGTGACTGGACTTAATAAACAGCCAAATGGTTTTATTTGTAGTGGAATTGAAAGGATAATGATACATCATTGTTGATTTAGCCTGATATATGTTTAAGTTAAAACAACACTAATGCTGGGACTCAGAAGGCTAAAATAAGCTGAAACATTTTATGCATACATTTTTGGGTGGTGACCCGAATGAGAAACGATCCTGCCATCAAGACTGAAGTTACTTTTAATGCCGATTTTTTTTTACAACTCACAGAAAATATATATTTTTTTGTGGGTTAAATCTGCATAGAATTTAATTGGCGATAGCATGTTAATTTTTCTTGGTCCTTTTGTATTTTAGTAATGTACATTATTTTTAAGTTAAATAATTTATTTTATAGTAATCAGAATTAAACAATTTAAATATATTTTTACTGGAATTTAAATCAAACTGAATTTCATAAATCATAAAAACTCAATGTTCTTTGTAAAGGGTCTACTTGCTACATTATTTTTCCTTATTATTTTGTTTTCATTACTTAAAGAAACAACCGGTTGAACTTTCACTTGGTGATTTTTAAAAATTGTCTATTCAAAACCTTTTGATTAAAAAACTTAACAAATAAATTACATTTATTTTACAAGTAATTGAATGAAATTGAATCAAATATTGCACTATATAAGTTAATCCACCTTGATACTAATTAAATATTTTCTAATTAACTTAAGTGACGGTGCATTAAAAAAAAATAATCTAAATTTCCATTAGTTTTAGTTTAATCAATTAGACTATTGAACTACTCTCATTTCAATGAATATGAAAAAATAACCTTAGGTTCCCAGGAAGAAAGCTTATCAAGTCGCTTTGCAGCTTCAATTAGAGGAGGTCTCTTTGTAAAGTAAACATAATCAATTCTGCTCATATTGTTATGAGATGCAATAAAAAACTGGTCATTGAGATAAGCTGAGGAAAAGAGATTAAGACATTATGCATTTAAGTTCTTAAATAATGTGGTGCAAACACACAAGTTTTGCTAAAGGTATATCAGAATGTGCTCTCTTGATAAGGGAGGGTGTTTTTCCCAAAAGTAGATAGTTTATAGGGTAAAATTTTAATGAGCAATAAATCGTCTATTATCCAGGAGTCAGTATTATCCTGGTGTCAGATCTTGTCTGACATTGGTATATTCTATGGCAAGTTGATTTTCCCATTTCAAATCCAAAGTTATAGGGAGAGAGGATTTTAAGTTCACCTATACTTTGATTTATGGCTAGCCAATTCAAGGTGGTCAGCCATGAGCGTTTTGACTATTGAAGTAGAATTAGAGGGAGTCAATGCACAATCTGTGGTCCCTCTAGTTCATAACAACTTATGGCAAATCTACATTAAAATTAATAATAAAAAAAATAAAAAATTGAAAGAAGTTTTTCAAGAATGTAATCTATATGACTAAAAAAAAACTAATAAAGTTATGGATACTTTTACAAAAACTTACCATCACAAATAGTTTCACAGCTAAGTTTCCCTACTAATGACTTATCTATATAAATTCTTTCTATATCTCCACAGTGGCCACTGATTATTATAGTTACTATGCAGGCATTGCTAAGAAGCAGCTATGAGAATAAAACAGTTATTTATTTTTTTTTTTTTTGTTTAACATTTAATTGAAAATCATAATTTTCAAGAATTGGCTCTTTAAGCTAAAGTACACAAAAAACAAAGCTTAAACTAATAAATGGAACAATTAAGGTTAAGAATAACAATTTAAGTCACATGAAAGTAGAAAAAAATTTAATTGCAACTTATACCTGTAAAACCTGTCTGTTTCGCCATCTTATATGAACACAGTGAAACTGAGAAATCATTTCCTTATAGATACAATAGGATTTGAACATTAGTCATTGAAAGCAAAATTAAAAAAAAAAAACAACATTGATTTCTCAAATTCTGTAAAATGAAATGATAATGTTTACAGAAAAATCTAACCTCAACTTCTTTAATTAAGTCCCTGAGCCTTTCTGGCCGTTTATTTTTTGGTGTCCATGTAATGTCCCTGCCTTAAGAAAAAAATTATATTTGTGATCTTTGTAAATGTAGATAGTATTGAAGAATAAATCTTGTATTGCCATAACCATAAGGCAAATTTGTTTTCTATATGTTAGAACAATTCAAAAGTCAAATATCTTTTTAATTGCTTAAACTGCGATAGGAAACACATTCAGGTTCCTACCAATCAAAATACACATAATAAAATATCAAGTCAATTTTCATTAAAAAAATTGTTATTAAATTACTTACTTTCTACAAAATGCAGTTTTTCATCATAATATGGCTGCTCAAGTCTGTTCACTGTCGGAAAAAAATTATAGAATCTTATAATTATCAGACTAATATTGTGTTATTTTTACATTTAACAAGATAACTTTTCCACAAACTAAATGATGGTATATTAACACTTTTTGCTAATATAAAATGGGTAAGAATTAAAAATTTTAATTTATTGATCTACTCAAGTAAAAAAGTCCAGTACATACCTGATTCTCCTTTATCGTGATAATTATGAAAACCAATGGTATCATCTGTTCATATGTAAAAAAAATTATAAGGAATTCATTGTTAAACTGAAAAAGCCAAAGAATAGGCACACACACAAAAAGCATTAAAATGTAGTCCAATAATATGAAAATTAAGTAGGCTCATAAATTTATATGCAAAAAATATTGTCCTCACAAACGTAATGTTAATTTATTCCATTTTTTGCTGCTTCAGTATAAAAAAAAAATCAGATTTGTAACTTTTCAAAAAAATCATTCAGGCATATTTTTTTTTGAAGCGATGGACTGTTGATGTGAATGTTTCAGTTTCTAGCTGATTTCACAGGTCCAAATAGGGTAAAAAAATGGGTATCTGGTAACTGTAATGTCATTAGGGATTGTCGGATTTTAAAAACCGTCATTGAAAACTGGTTTATTGGGCTTTATTAATCGGTTTTAGCCTAGAACTTAACAATTAGCAAAAATGTTCCACTAAATTACAGATGAATCTCGGAAACTGACTTATTTTTATCAGTCCGACCCTTGTTTATTGTCATTGTTAGAAAGTAATTGATGAGCGATACAGGAGAGTAAGCATGAGAGGAGGGGGCATAAATAATTGGTATCTGATTAACTCATTACTAAACAATAGACAGAATCAAGTTGAATAAATTTATGTCTGATATCCAACACCTCCAACCTCTCTAGCCTACACACGGCATTTACATGGCAGGAGTCATACAGCCACTGTAATGACTAGTGTAGCTAATACATCTCAAGGGTTGGGGTGAGGGTAGATGGGGAGTGGAGATAAATGAATGAAGGGAGGGGTGATGAGGGAATTTAGAGTAAAACAGTTGAAGAATGTTTTGAAATGGGCACTCAATGTGGGTCCATGGATGGGGCTGTACAGAGGTATTTGTGTACTGTCATAGAATATAGACAAAGTTAGAAACTTAGACAGAGGAAAAGAGACAAAGAAAGTGAGTACCATGAGTATTAAGCAAGGTTTGACTTCTTTGCTTCAAATAAATCTTTTTAAATCATTTGATATTAATCAATTTGGTCTCAGTGAACGAGACGGCTAGTACTAGAAAAGGCCAAAATGTTTGTTTGTAAATGTTGAAATGATGTGCCTTAATTTATTCACTAAGTCACTTACCTGGTACCGAAAACTGGCTTTTTAAGGACCACATGTGAATTTCACACATACAAAAGGCCATTTTAATTTTTGTACCGATAATTATGTATTTCTGACATGAATATCGATGTTTACATTATTAAAATCACCCAACTACTGTAGGCCACCATCTTGTGTTTACATAGTTTTCGCATGTATGTATGACTCCGTATGATTAGACAGGTCGTGTGTATTAAAGTTCAAAGTTGGCCGATTGTTTACCTTTTTTTTCCCCAGGAAATTTTGCGAAGATAGCAAAGTTAATATGTTTTTTAAATAATGCAGCGATAATTATTCTGTTATTACTATGAGTCATACCTAGCTGATAAGGAATTAGCATTTTCTTCTGCCATCAGGACGCGGTTAGGTAGAATAAAGATGATTCAAGTAAGTCAAACAATACTTATTTATTGTACTACTACTGGTCATAAGGATAAGAATTAATAAAATAGTACCGTGCTTCACTCTACTCTCATGTTTTGTTTATCAAAACCCACATTTTATTGCTGCTGACTTTGTCTCTTTAGGCTCTCTTTATAATACAAAGATAGATTTCTAAAGTAATTTAAAATTTTGTGTATTTTTACCAAAAATTACAAAAACTAGTATTGTCTAATGCAGAGGTTTTCAACCTTTTTTATGCTGCGGACCCCACAGACATTCCAAGCCCGGGTGGTGGACCCCCATAGCCCAAGGAGCCCAGAATATGTCTTAAATTCTGTTCTTAAATTCTGCCTTGCATAAGTTACGCACAAATCATGTACAAGTCATTTCACATATGAAATAGCTCTTTAATCAAAACATGAAACAATCACCTAGTATTTATTCTACTGGTATGTCTGTTACAGTTTTCTGTTCAGTGGTAAGGCTGTGCCTGTTTTGCACTACAGCAAGATCTTCAGTCATGTCCTTTGCCGCCAAGGCCTCGCTGTGAATCACGCAGTGGGTTGATACAAAGTGTGGCGCTGCTTGTTTCCCTCGTGCGATTAAACCAAATTTACGATCAGTCATCGTAGCATCACCGTCCATGCACATGCCAACACATTGTGTCCAGGCCAGTCCTGATTCTTAAAAAAATCCATCAAGTATACATAAAAGGTCTGCACCGGTTGTGCACCCCGTCAGCGACTTGCAGAACAAAAAGTCTTCAACAACTTCACCTTCCCAGCAGTATGGAATGTAAACCAACAATTCAGCTGGATTCGCAATGTCTGTACTTTCGTAAAGCTAAATTGAGAGTCTGATATGCTGAAGGCATGCAATCAGTTGGCAGCAAACATCTTCAGACATGTCTGCAATTCGTCTGCTCACTGTGTTATCAGACAGTGGAATGGCTTTCAGTTTTTGACTATTCCTTTCCTAGAACGGCTTCGCACATGTCGACTGGTGCCGGTATAATTAGATCCTCTGCAATTGTTTGAGTTTTTTTTAGAACGCACTATTCGCAATGCTACCAACCAAACACGACGCTCGAAGAGCTTTCTCGTTCACAGTAATGCAGGCCATCAGTTCGCCTTTCTGTTTGAAATCTAGCTCTTTCTGCCTCTCAAAGTATTCCTTCGCTTTACTGGCAAGTTTCAAATGCACTGTGGTCAAATGGCCCCTCAATTTAGCAGGCTTCATCGCATCGCTCGATAATGTTTGCATCACACGACACAAAGAAGTTGGTCAGCATCGGTCCCCACTGCGGTGAAGCCGAATGATATATATTCTGGATTATACTTGCACAGTTGTCTTTTTTGTTCGTCTTGTGGTGTTTAATCATCAGAATCTTCCAGGTTCTGGTCAGTTTTCCTCTTCACAAATTTATCCATGCTACTAGGCTTGGACAATTTACTTTTACAAATATTGATAAACAAAATGACCAAAACAGTTTAGTCCCGTTGACTCAGATCACACAGGGAAAAAAAATTAGAGACAAAGTTTTAGAGTAGAGAGGATTTGAGTAGGTAATTATCTGTAAAAATATTTCACATTCTGTTGAGGAAAATTCATAATTTAAAATTAAATCGACTACAATGACAAAACAAATACAACTCTTATCAAATACTTTGAATTGTTTACTAACATTTTAAAAAGTATTTGTCACATAAGCAAGTCACATGACAACAGAACAGCATAATATGTTCATCGGTAGAATTTCACACCGTTTCTAGGCCAATCTAGGCTTGTAATAATTGTAGCCACTGATTAACCACACTGTTTATAAACAATACACACGCTTGCGCAGATCCTGATGTTTTAACAGTGATGTCAGAGCTCAGTAAGTAAGAAATATTGCCAAGATATTGCCAAAATGACATGAGTCTAGTTCAGATTTCAGACGAAAATACAAGGAAATACCAGCAAAGTTTTTTTTAAAATTCTGCACATTGCTGTCTGTGCCTGAAACATTCGCATAGCTAGTATTTTTTGTTTAGCTAAAAGCTAAACAATCTACCAAACCAAGCAATACTTTAAACAAGAAAAAACACTACTTTCCTTAACTTGCCCACGGACCCCTTTGAAGCTCCCCACGGACCCCCAGGGGTCAGCGGACCACAGTTTAAGAACCTCTGGTCTAATGTATTAAAAGGAATGTTGAAATTATCAAGGAACAAACAGGCTTGTTGAAAATTTAGTCGCCCTACTGACTTTGGATGGAGAACTTTGTAAGCTGTTGTGACATTTCTGGTCATTAAATGCTTGTGTTTTGCTGTTTTACAATGCTGTTGAACTGAAAAAAAATTTCTCTGCAGACACAGCAACCTCACGTAATTTTCAAAATTAACACTATTGTCAGTACCGAAGTATTTTTCGACTAACCCTTTCATGTAACCTCAAAATCTCATGCTATTAGGACTTTTTCCTTAAGGCATTATTTAAAGATTCAACTATTATTACAATATGTTCACCAATAATAAAAATATAAAAAAAAAAATCTTGCAACTTTTGTTTTAACAGTATATAAGAGAGTGTGTGGGAGGAGGGGTTGAGGAGAGCATGTTTTTCCTACATATATTGAATGATGCTGCAATCTCACATATCTTTTGATGTCATTTTTTGGAGCCAATCACTGCAGAAAAAAAATAGAAAGGACAAATTAATTTGGAAGCATGATGATATCATGATAAAAAGACCTAATTATCAAACAATAAACATATAGATAAAACTTTTTTAATATATGTCATTAGTGTTATTATATTTCCTCTTATTTTTTTGCAAAACAAAATAATTGAAAATATAAATTTAAAAAAGAATCTTTTTTTTTGGCTAAGTAATCGCTACTACTATAGAAGTATAGTACTTTATCCTCCTTCCCCCTCCCCTATTTGTTTTTCATTTTGGTAAAAAAAAATTTTCTCTGTTGGTGACGAGCAGGTAAGGATGAATAAAATATTATAATGTAAAATGGTATTTATAAATGCATTATTACATGTAAAGTTTGTCAGGCCACATGCCATATATAAATATTTTGTTATATTGTTTTTAGATGTTTTTTCTTAATGTTTTGTTGTCCCTTTTATAATTTCAAGAAATTAGGTACAGCATGGCTGAAGTTTTACAATGAGTTTGCCAAGGATATAAAGATATTACCATTATTGCTTGTTCATTCAAACTGTAAGTAAAAAGGTGTAAACAATTTGACTTCCATTCTGACTGGCAGGGACAAGGTGTTAGTGTTGCCGTACCATAAAATAGTATTATCTATAAATATGCTTATGACCTGCAACACTCACACCTTGTCCCTGCTGATTTGTAGGTCTTTAATATATAAGACTCTTTGGTCAGTATGGTTTTATGTTGGCCTCACATCTTTCAGCTATCTTTATCTTTTTTTTTTCATATCCCTAAGTGGCAGTGATTATAAAAGCACCATACCTGTTTCTAGTATTTGTCTTTGTGGGTTTAGTAATTTTACTGTGTCTTCTAGGAGACTATTACAGGTGTTCTTTACCGCTGATTTTGTTACCATGCCATCACAAAGAGTTTCAGTGCGATTCCCTTATCAGTAGTCACTACTATCATTGATGTTAAGTGATTTTTATCTTTGAAATTTGTTTTTAATCCAGCTTTTTATTCTTAGTTTTAAGTGTTTTTTATTTGTTTTGTTTTTAACTTATACCTGCCAAGGTTGCAGGATAAACCTGCTACCATACAGGCATGGTGTTTGAGTACCCCTCGCAACTGGCTAGCCAATCAGGGTATCCCCTACCAAGCTACCTGAAAGACGAGTTGTTCTTGGTCCTGCCATTAGTTAGAGAGTGGCGAGGTGAGCAAGCACCCTCCACTTGTATCAACGGCAGGTAGAATTGTGCCAGGCTTTCAGTCAGCTTTCAGTATATTGTTAGACCGCCTCAATCATTACCAAAAGGCGATGAGAAGCAATCTTTGAAGCAAATGTTGTCTAATCCTTTCCGAATAAGTTTTTTATTCTTTTGATCAGCATTTTTTATAGCCATCTTTTCATTAAAATAAATTTTATTCCAAAATGAAAATATAATTTAAATGCTTTATTGTTTAAGGTAAAGTGAGATCAGTTAAAACCATTGAGGTTGAGAAAATAGTTTTTTTTCGTTTTAAATTAATTTTTCTTTGACATTGAGATAATATTTTTAAAAAGTCTCATATTGAAAATAAAAAAAAAACTATTTTAAATGGAAAAATAACAGGAGGTTGAGTGCATGTAGTAGATTTGTAAACAGAAAGAGTTTCTTCAAAAGATCTGTTACCTCCCCTTTTCCTTATATTTTTTTTTTTGTTTTATTACTTTTCAATCTTTTATATCAACTATTGTAAATTTATATAGAATAATTTTTGGCTTACCTGTTATAAAATTTGGTCATCAATTAAACAATTTATTTAACTCAACCATTGTTCTTACATAAAGAGGTGTAATGCAGCGATGACATGTATTCCTTTTGAGGTGTTAATTATAATTTATTCTTGATAACATATTTTCCAATACATAGAATACTTTATATTTTAAATCAAATTAATGTGAGTAATTTGCTTTTAGTTGTTTCCAAATATCTGCATCATTTGCATATTACAAGACAATGTAGCTACAGGCATTATTCAACATCAGATGCACACCATAAAGCATTAGCGAAAAATTACTCAAGTTTTACAAAAAAGGTAATTGTTTTTGTTTTTTTTACCTCTCAAATAGCTTTCTTATTCTTTTTTGACAGTTTTATAATAGTAACTAAAATTAAATATTTCAATAATTTTTCAAAATGATTCCTTCAGATTTTACTTTTATATTCTTATTAGGCTGATATTCAAAATCTGAAAAGTGTTACAGTAAGCTCAAATGGCAAGACCTGCAATATTAAATGGAATGATGACTCTCAGTCTGAGTAAAGTTTGCTTTGAACTGTTTTTTTAAATCTAGGAATATTTTATTTATTGTCATTCAAGTAAAGTCTCACATATAAAATAATAAGCGCCACATGGGAGTTTTTTTGTTTTTTTTTTGTTTTGTCAAATACTAATTCCTTGTCATGATGATAAAAGGAAAGGAGTGTCCTTTTACCATTGTCAACTTCTAGTAAATATAATTTATTGTCAATGAAATTTACATATTAATGTGGACTCCCATAAAGTTGATGAGAACTGCACTTAAAAAAAAACCTATGGGGCACACCACAGCTAATTAAAAAAAATTAAGTGACCTCTTTAATTAGCTTTGTTCCTTTCCTTTTTTTTTTTCTTTGTGAAATTTTTCTCATCAGCCACATAAAATTATAGAAAGTAACTAAATCTTTTCAGATTTCATAGTATATGGCTGAGACAAAACTGCCATTGTGAAAGCTGCAGACATCCCAATGGTCAGAGACTGTTAGTTCCCACCAGTGTACCCACTAGTACTTATTTGGATAATTTATCTACTGAAGGTAAATCATTTCTTTGTACTTGAACATAATTAAACATAGTTATATGAAGAATCAGTTAGTTTACATGCTTTTTTGTTATAGTTATGCCCTATATCAATGTTTTTTAGCTACCATAACATTTATTTTACTGATGGGTGTGCTTTTATATATAATATATATATATATATATATATATATATATATATATATATATATATATATATACCGGTGTGACTTTTATTGAAATTTGTTTTCATTCTGTTAATTTGACCTTCGTAACTTTAGGTTTTGTATAATGCTAACTGGGAAACATTAAGATACATTATATAATAAATAAATTTGCAAAAAGGTTAAAGAAATGATGTCTCTGAATATCATAAGCTTTTTTTTGTCTTGGTGTTGCTGGATTAAGGATAATACTTACTTAGACTTTTAGTAAGATGGAGAATGTCCTCAAGCTACTTTTTTAAAATGATTTTTACCCTCCCACTTACATAATTTGACAGATAAATAAATATCATGTATGTGTTTTTTCTGATTGTTAATTTAACTTAAAATGTTTTTGCTCATTGTCACAGGAAATTATCTTAAATTTAGCTGGTCCAGTGCTTTTGGTCAACATCAAGGTGTTATACCTATAGGTTTCTTGAGAAACAATAGCTATGATAAAACATCCATGACCATAAAAAGACAAGCTGTCAAATGTGGTAATCCTTGTTTGGTGGGTTATTTTCATTTAATGTTATAGTTTATATACAATACACAGGCTGTCCTCAATATCTTGTTATGCTGATTAGATCAACTACCAGTGCAATACAAAAGAATGCTAGTGATTTTGGAAAAACTTCATAAATAGATTTATTTGTTGTATAATAATATAAAAAATATGCTGGATTCATTAGTACAATTCTTTAGCAGAATAATGCAAAACTTTAACTATAAATGCTTACCATTTTTATACAATATTATAATTTCATTCCCTCTGCAGGAAATACCTAGCATCAGCTTTTCAGAGGTCACTAGCTCTCCACTTGGAATTTTAAAGTTCTGTTTTTCAGTTTTTAATATTTCTGTTGTCTTAAATTTGAAAGGACGTCATGTAGTGATAACATCATACGGCTATATATATATAATTTTTCTAAAAAAAATTTTTTTTATAATAGTCACATTTTTGTTTCAACTTACCCCATGAGCATAGCCTTAAGAATTCAACTTTTAACAGTATTACATGTTTTTATTTTAAGTGTTTATAGATATAACATTAATTTTTTAGGTGTATTATTATATATTATCAAATACATTTTTTATGTTGGTTCCTTTTTATTTCATTTCTACAGAATGCTTCAACAAATCAATGAAGAAGGTCTTACTATTTTGAAAGATGTGCCTATTCAAGATTCTGTGGTTGTGGAGGTAGTTAAATTTATGTATTTAGAATTTTAGATTACCGTAGATACTCGCATATAAGTCAAAAAATTTATGCCTTAAAATTCACTGAAAAAAACAGGGTCAACTTATATGTGGGCAACACAATATTCCATAGAATTAGGGTAACAACATTGTACACTCAACACCCCAAGGCAACACAGGCAAAAGTGGAAACCAGAAACATAGACTCAACATTTATTTGGCAGCTCTTTATTAAATTTGCATTGAATTGTTTCTGTACCCACAGCATATCTAATCTAAATGAGGTGGAGTGACTGGATAGTTTAGTTGGTAGAGTGCTTGCAATGCGATCGTGAGGGTTGGAATCTGGTCACCCCATGCTAATCGGTTGGTGCGTAGTGATTGATTATAAAGCCGCTTAACAAATGAAAATTTCAAAGAAATTATGGTAAAAGTCCAGCTGTATAATTATGAAATTTAAAGAACATGATAGTTGTCAAGTTTTACACTCAACTTATGCGTAGGTCATAAAAAAGATCGTAATTTTTGGCTTATAAATACTTCTCAACTTGTCTGCAAATTTGACTGATAAGCGAGTATCTACTCTATGATTCAATGCTACAATGTCTTATGAAAATTTAAGTACCCTAACTATAGTGATGCGTGTTTAAATCTAAGTATTTCTTGCATTGCTAAAATAAAAGCCATTTACATTTTATGCAGATATTTCCAGTCTATTTAGAAATCATTGGAAAGTTAGAAAAAAAACATATTTTTCCAGCTGCTTCAGCAGTTTATAACAATTAATCAGGGCTACTTAATTCATAAACAAACAAAAAGCTGTTGATGGAGAAAATCATAAAATTTATCAAATCATTATTAATAAGTATTTTAATTTAAGCTAAATTATTTTAACTTTAAAAAAATGTTAGCATCTCATAAACTTTCTAAAAATAAAAAAAAAAAATTTAAAAAGCATTTAAGCACCTAATCTCTAATACTTATATTGGATAATTTATCTTAGGTCGCCAATCTTATTGGGCCTGTAAAAGCTACCATTTATGGAACAGTAAGTATTTTTCTGTGTTTAGGAATTAGGTCAGTTATATTGGTATTGCTGTATTTGAATAAACCTAATTTTAAATGGAGAAAAAAGATTCAACAGTAATGTATCATTTTTTTTCACTGCAGACTTTTGATGTTGAAGTAACCTCTGATCCGATAAATGTTGCTTATTCAAACCTTGAAATTGACCTTCACCAAGATTTGGTCTATTATGAATCTCCACCTGGATTGCAGCTGCTACACTGTCTTAAGTTAGATTTTACTATGCTCACATAGATTTATACATATTATTTATGCTGGAAGCTACAAGAGTTTTAAATTTTTTTTTAAAATCAATTCTAACTTAACTTATCAATATAAAATTACTACCTTTATAGTGGCAAGGCGTGAGTGCTACAGGTTATAATGGCATTTATAGATAATACTATTTTATGGTACTGTTTATTGAACACAGTCAGCTTTTTAAATTGGCTTCTTTGAGTCTAAATGTTTCACCAAGTAAAGTATGTAAAGTTCCCTTAGCCCTTGGGGGGCCATTGGGGAAGATGAAATGTTTCTGTAGCCATTGCATGTTATGGGGTATATATGCAAGAAGCTATATTAGCCTAACCCAAGGTGTAAGTATAAATGCATATATATATTTGTGAAGTTATATGATTAGTAAAGTTCCCTTAGCCCTAGCGGGCCATCAGGGCAGATGAAGTGTAGAATTCATCTGTTTCTATAACCTTGGCATATGAAGGGATTGTGTGGTTAGCACAATACCCAGCCGCCTTTACTTCCCCATTTAAAGCTGAGTGGACTTGTGGGACGACTTTGAAACAAATAACCCATAACTCTCCGGTCGACAATAGAGTATCTACATCACTCGACCATCCGTCCCACTATATGATTAGGCCATCTAGTAAGTGCTTTTCTACGAGTAATATCTGGTAGCACTAACCTTTTCATTTAACATATTATTAATGTAAAAGTTGAGTCTCAAAATGTAAATATATGTTCTGGTAACAGACAATATACATTCTGATAACAGATAATATTATCTTTTTTCCCCTGTAAGATTTGATGACTGTGTTAAAGGAGGAGAAAGTATTTTTCTAGATGTGTTTTATGTTGCTGACCAGTTTAGAATCAATTACCCTCACTTGTTCAAAGTACTAACAGAAGTGCCAGCAACATTCCAGAAGGTTCACTATAGCAGGTAATCAGTTGAATAAGATTTGCAACCCTTCAAAAATTTCACATTCTTTTTAGATTACTCAATGTCTGCAATAAAAAGCTTGCTGTAATATTTTTTATGTGTTTTTTTTTCTTCAGATTAAAGTTAAAAATATTTTTCACGTTAAAAGAGACTCTTTCTTATCTGATTATGTTTGAAGAATTTCTTTTTCCTATTAGGAACATGCAATAAAATTGTGATGAATTATTCATATGGTTCTGTGTTTTTACTTTTCTGAATCAGGGATTATCCAGTTCACATTATGAATCAAAAGCCTCATATTAGGCTAAATCATTTAGGAGAGGTTTGTAAAAGTTATATATTTATACTTTTTTTTCTTAGCTCATTTATAATTATTAAGTAATTTTTCTGACAAGAAAATGTTAAAAATAAAACCTGTATATCTTCTGTTTGATTAAAATATGATGTAATAATTGATATGAATGTCCACGCTTCATGGTATCAAAAGAGAGACATTCAGCTTATGTTTTATGATTATAATTGCTGATGACATTGATTAAAATTATCCACATGTGACATACATACATAGGTAGTGGCAGTCTATTGGGCGCCTCCATTTGAAGGTCCTCTCTCTGTGGCAGAGGTAAGATAAATTTTTTTATATAAGATAAACAGATGAATATATCTTTATTTTTTTTACTCTTCACCCGGCATTTAAAAATGTAATTTTGATAATGATTTTTCTACGCTGAAATAGTCTTAAGTTAAAATAGCCTGGCTATTAAAGTAAATTTTTGTATTTCATATTCTGGTTTAAGAGTTTTATAAGAATATTTAATACAGACATTGGACATTTTTTTTTAGTAAAAAGGCAAATTAAATTTATGAAAAACTTTTTTAAAGAATAGTAAAGGTGAAATCCTGGATTTATGTCAGTTTGGAGATTTATATGATAGTGGAAAGATAAAGACACTTTAAGAAGTATTTTTGACCCCTACCACCTACATACCAGCTTTTCACTAGGAAACATGTTGTTCCTTTTCTTGTCTTCAGTCACATCTATATTAATGCTAAAACAAGCTATTAAAAGAAAAATTGCCCATGATAAATCATATTTTTAATGCTTTTTTTTTGTTTTGTTTTTTTTGCTAATATATTTTCTTTAATATTAAGTTATATTATATATCACTAATTAGCATTATTTTTCTTTAAATGAATTACTGTTAAGATCAACTTCACTAGCAAGCATTATTGTTTCTTTTTGTGAACAGGAATTTGTTGAGCAGTATTATGATGCATATGAGATGTTTGCCAATACCATTAAAAGTTCGTCCAAGCTGGTAAATGTATTTTAAATCCATACATTTTGATATTTATGAGATTATATTATATTATCATGTGCTGAGTCTAAGAATGTATAAATTAATAGTCTTAAAGAAATACATTTTTCATTAAGAAAATTATTAGATTTGAATCGCTGACCATCTTTTTAACACATTAATTCCTATATACAGGTAAAATTTTCATCTTACTGATAGACTTTACATTTTACCTGAACAGGAAATATCTTTCTTGGCTGTTAAATCTTAAAACTGATGGCATGCTATAAATTATCTGAAATTACTGTCTTTTTCTACATTTCCAGGACACTTATTGAATTTTTAAACTATTTTCATCATCTAGTTTTGAATAAGTCAAATATTTTCAATTATTTACAGCTGATGCACAGATTACTACCTGGTGATCTTGTAATCTTCAATAATCAAAGAATGCTACATGGAAGAAAAGGTTTTGAAACTAACAATGGATTAAGATGGTTAAAGGTAAGCTACTTTTTTAGACTTTATATTATGCTGATAAAAAGGTTATTTACAAAGATTTTAAGAGATCCAGAAAGAAAAGTTTTTAATGTACCATAATGATGCTGTGAAAAAAAAAAAACTAGAAATAATTTTACTTTATTGTGCGACATGACCTTTTAGTATTTTTTTAAACCTTTCAAGCATGAGAATAGGCAATATAAATAGTGTCCAAGCTAAAATTTAACTTCTTTTTAAAAAAAAACAAACTTCAGGGATGTTACATCGACATAGACGTCTTCAAGAGCATAACACAAGTTTATAACAACCTCCATGGAGATGGCAGACTTGCTAAGAGAGTTGGCAACCAATGTTGGTTTTAAAGAGAAATTAATTATTGTACTGCAAAATTTTTGTGTGGTTCGCTTATTTCTGGTTGAAACTTTGGTATAATTATATGTAGTCTTCAGGCTTAGTTATTTTCGTGTTTTGATTTCAAAAGCTTGTTCATTGTCCTGAAATGCTAAAAGCCTTAACTTCTTTAGGTCACTGAGATGATGCCATTGTAGCTTTGTCTATTGATTAAGATGTAGATATGGGCACAATTGAACTATCCTAGTGGAGGTTATGAGGGATTTCAAGGGATGGCATCTCATTATTGGAGGATCTTCCTAATTAATAGACCCCACTGTCATTGGACAAAATAAACTTCTCTTAATCCCAGCCCTCTCCAGATTAAGACTATCAATGTCTTACAGAAAAATATACAATTTTGAATATTTTATATACAAGTGACAAGCGCCGCCCTCCCCCCTTCTTTTTTTTATAGAATGTTTGTATCTTAAAAGTGACAATATTCCTGTCATTAAAAAATAAAGATCCAGAAAAAAAAAACAAAAAAAAAACAACAATAAAAGATGGAATTGTTTTTACGACTTTTAATAACTGCACCACTTGCAAATGTGCCAGTTCCATTTTATCATATTTTTTGTTTATAATGTATAAGAAAATCAAAGAATTGCACAGTGAGACACAGTCAGGTATATACAACAATGAAACATGACTACTGTGAGAGTCCAGAATCAAATCAAAGCACAGATGAAGCATTAAAGAACATATTAATCAAAAGAGAGAAACAACCTCAAACTCAAAACAAGTTTGTCTATATGTGAAACATAATAAATTTTCTTCTGTTTTTTTAACAAATATGTACACAATTCTAGTTATATAATTAAATTAATTATAACAACAACAGCATTTTAGAAATATTACAAAATAGTGATAGATAAAAAAAAAGCGGTTAAAAGTCCAACAATTTTTTTCATGACTGTTTGCTGGAACATTTCATTCTAAATTGTTAATGATAGGAAAATATCCCAATTGTTATCACAACTAAAAGTACAAATTTTTTTATGCCCTTATTCTGTGGTAACTATTTTCTGTATTAATGAAATACATAAAACTTTCAATAAAGAAATTTCCAAAGTTAAAAAGGCAACAAGACTGAAACTAATCATTTAGTATTCAAAAAGGTCATATCTACGATATACTGATAAAACGCCACTTTACTACTTTATTGTGCTTTAAATCTAGTAAAGTCATTAATCTGATGACACTACTCTTATACTTGTCTTCCATGATAATTAATAAAACCTCATCAAGTAGATATTAACTACAAAGTTGGCATATTTAAATTTTAAAAAATAAATGAAAATTTGAAAAAAAAAATTTACACGTTTTATTTTTTGTATAGCCAGGTTTCTTAAGAATGTTGCAGAATAAAAAAGCGAATTTTTTTAATCTCTGTAGATTATTTTAAAAAAGCTCAACACAATTATATAAAAAAATAAACTGTAGCAATTATCTGTTTATAAGCGAAGCCTTTATTTTACTTCAAAAAGCATTTTAATTCTGGAATATACAAGTATATAGTCTTCGAAATAATGAAGACACAGACAAATAATTTCATATAAGGTTTTTCTTCAGTTTATCATAAATTTTATGATGAAGTGTAAAAATGCAATTTTATTGCAAAGTGTCATAACATCTCAACATATAACAAAAAAAAACGATTAGGATTTGATATGTTTTTTTTTAAACTAATTACTCATTCAATGTAAAATTGTTCAAGACTTATCTATCCACCATCAAATATATCACACCGACACAAATATATGACAATTTGATATTGTATTTTTTCATTCTCAGTATCGTACTTAATTTAGATGAGATGGAATTCTCTGATAAAAGAAAGCAAGAAAATTAAAACTATTTAAGGGTTTCTGTATTTCTTTCCTTGAATACAAGAATGCTAACACAAGAAAAAAAAATTTAAAAGTCTACACATGAAAAATTAATGTATGAACTGATATTTTCTACAAAAAAAAAAAGTAATTAGTCAACTTTCAAAGATGTGGTTAATTTTAATAGAAATTAAGTGGTCAAAGAATACCGCATAACCAAAGTTTAGGAAGTTCAGTCAAAAAATACTGCATAACCAAAGTTTAGGAAGTTCAGAATATGTTTATAGTTCTGCATTTGTTTTTTTTTAAATGTATTTAACACATATTACAATGAAATGAATAAAAAGAATTTTAGACCAGATGGGGGAGTGGGGGGATTTTTTTTTTCACATTTTAATAGCTTACAATAACAGTTGTGGAGGGAAAAAAATATTTCATTGGTGAGGAATTTCACTTGAACAATATTACAACAATTCATGGCATTCTGCTATTAAAATAAGTTTTTTTAACTATGGGGGAATATTTATTAAACTAAAAAAAAAAATGAGGAATATCTGAAGCCAGTCTCTACCAAGTTAGTCATTCAGGGATAAACCTTGAGATGGGGAATAATACAGAATTGACATTTCAATATCAATACATTACAGGAACTACATCTGTGAGGTGCTGTGTTACTAATTTAGCTTTGCAAGTTAATTGTTTTTGCATTCATTAATTTAAAAAAGTAAAATACATTTTTGTTGAACTTACAATTTTTTTTCATTGTTGTACTACAAGGAAAAAGGACAATGCCTGTTGTGATATATTTTACTAAATCCGTTTATATACTTGCATAAAATTGAATTGATACTACCAATTGCCAAACCTATAATAAATATTTCTCATACTTTACAAGTGAAAGAAATAGAGCATAATCAAAACTTAGAATTGTGTACGTCAACAAAAAATTTTATTTTTTTTATTTTAAGCCTTAAGTTAGCTTAAAATTAACATCCTATAACATATCATTTCACATTTCCTTTATATATTACTGGAACCTAAGGTAAACCAAATTATTACAATATATACATATGTAACATTCATAAGGTACTATCCCTAATATGACACAAGCAAAAATAAAAAAAAAAATGTAAATTGAATTTATAAAAGGGAATGCATTTTAATAACATACCATTTGATTGGCAAAAAGGTTTTAAGTGGAAACCAGTAATTGTTTATATTAAAAAATATTTATATACCTGATTCAATACTGGTTAATATAAAATTCAAAGTAAATCTAGAAAACATTTCTTGCAAAGTTAACAAAAATATTTTTTTTTATTAAGTTTATGATACTGAATTTAAAGTTGAATGTATAAAACCAAAAAAAAAAAAACAATATACATGTAATTGGCAGATTTGTAAAAGAAAACTGAACCACAGAAAATTAGTTTCTAGAAAATGGAACAATTTCGAAAGACAAAGGAATGGAACCAATATCTTATATACAGGACCAGTGTAATGATATACTGTCTACCTTTTTAAAGAGTTTAAAACATTGAAATCATTAACTGCTATACAAAAAAAAAAAATAAAGTGAAACACCCAAAGAGAAAGATTACAGCTATGAAATTTAAAGAATTGTGCCCACAATATCTATCCATTCAAATTTAGATACTAAAAACAAATCAAGATGAAAAGTATGTTATATATTAAATAGGAAAGATGTTTTAGCACATAATTTTATGCAGATTACATCTGATGATTTTTACAAAGTTAGCACATGGCAATGTTGAAAAATACTGCGAAAAAAGCTAATTAACTAGGTCAAAGAATTACAGACAAATGGCATGCAAATTTCAAATGCAAATAGTAATACTAGTAGAGGACACTATTTAATAGGTTTTACATTTTATTCTTGAAAGTTTACATTTTTTGATGCTTTTAATAACCCTTTCAGAAGTGAGAAGACATTCAACATTTTAAGATGACAGCTGAAGCTAAGGTGCAAATTATGTTTCAAACCTGACAGTACATATCTAAAATAACTAAATAAGGGCCATTTCAGATAATTTATGTGCATTCAAACTCAAGGCCTGATATTTTATTTCTTGGGATCTTTTGGTTTTGATAATGTCCATCAACATACACGTTAACCATAAAATAGTTCAAACTTTTGAATTTAATTTTACACTTTAAGAAGAAATTTTAGATTTCTTTTTTTTTCAGAGGTTTTATATTTTGTTATTTTCTTTTATATACAAATAAACATGTGAATTGAGCATAAATAAAATATTCACTAGCTTCGCAGAGTCCAAAGCCATTTTTTAAATTGAAATACACATACACAGGTGTGATTTCCATTTTCAAACACCTTTTCAAAATTACTTTAAAACATGCGAGTTTTAATTTCTTCTAAACTTGTTACCAGGGATCTTCAATCATCTCTTACAGTGTCAACGGACGAGGCTGTGTCATATACAAAAAACAAACTTTCAGGGACTTTTCAGTTAGACATTATTACTTTCTAATCTCAGGAATCTGAAAATAAAAAATTCAATATTAAGTTTTTAAAATAAATGCTAAAATAAAAAGCGCAAGGAAATTTATTTTAATATATCCATTCAACTGATCAAGTTAATTTCCATTGGGGGCAGATAGGCTAGGATAGTACTTGACTGTCAATTTCCATTGGGGGCAGATAGGTTAGGATAGTACTTGACTGTCAATTTCCATTGGGGGCAGATAGGCTAGGATAGTACTTGACTGTCAATTTCCATTGGGGACAGATAGGCTAGGATAGTACTTGACTGTCAATTTCCATTGGGGACAGATAGCTTAGGATAGCGCTTCTAAAAGTAAAAATTCAGTCCGTGTTGAATTTTTTTTGGCTTAAGAGTTTGTCATTATGTCCACTCAACTTTACGATGGTATGGTATTAAAAATAAATAAGGAGAGTAGAGGCAGCTGGGCATTGTGTTGGCTGAGAACTACTTAATCTGTCTCTCAGAGTGCTAAAAGGATCTTTCATATTGCTGTTTTTTTTTTTTTTTAATCCTTTCAAATTTAATTTAAAAAATATATCCATTTTTAAGTTTTTGTAAAGCTGGGTTCGTCTAGAATGCATCAGAATCTGGAAAACTCTGCTTCAACTGCCTGCTCATATCAGTGATTTTAATTTATCACCTACACCCCGATATCTTTATGGAGCTACATAATCTGAGTGAGTAGCTTGAGATTAGTCAATGTTTTTTTTTTCAATACAAGCAGTTTTATGGCAGTTTTAGTACCGAGTACAATTTTATGGCAGTTTTAGTACCGAGTACAGTTTTATGGCAGTTTTAGTACCAAGTACAGTTTTGTGGCAGTTTTAGTACCGAGTACAGTTTTATGGCAGTTTTAGTACCGAGTACAGTTTTCCTACAGGATTCATAAATGAGAACAATTATTTTCAGCTGAGCATGCATTGTGCGAAAAAGTAGCAATTCCAAAATCTTCAAATGTAGGTAAAGATGTAATGTTACAATGTAACTATAGAATTAAATATATTAACAATATAGGACCAAAGGCTGACTATGAACAGAAATCATGGCCTTTTAGCTTAGATGCAAAGTCAATATTTGTTATCTAAATACAATAATAATAATCTAATGCTTAGTGATCTACCCTGCTACCCTATAAAATACAAAAGCACTTGCACTTCAGCTTCAAAGCTACAAATGATACATCTTTTTATTCCAATTAGTTATATTTATTTCATTGCTCTGGGAATGGTATGTCCCCATGTGGATTTCAAGCATTTATATCTTAGCTCTAAATAAATGTAAAGGACTTTTAACTGATAAATGACTGGCACACTTCTGGCACATGTGCAAATTTTTTAAGATAAACAAACAACAAGCAATTAAGCCTGTTCCATTCTGGACACAGGACGTGTTAGCGCATTTTCGTGTTATGTATCAGTACGTTTGTTAGCTTTCAGTAAATATTTGTAAATTTTGGAAATGTTTATAAATTCAATTGTGTAATGCATATATTTGTAAAAAAAAAAATTATAAAGACGTTTCTTTATGTTTGAAAAAAAATTATTGTCTCTTAAATCTAACTACAAGTGGTTTGTGGTTACTGAAATAGGACTCATAATTGAAAACATTCTAAATTATAGTCATTTAATCGTCCGAAAACTCCGTCAATTGTTGCATAGCTCTGATACTTTCAATTAAACTCAGAACACAAGCTTACTATTTCATTTGATGAGTTTCTTAATAAATCTTGGTGAAACTACGTGCTGCAGTATTTCGCACCAAATGAACGGGTTATTGAACGTACAAGGTGTATATATAATATATAAGCCCCTTAGGAGCCCAGAAGCCCGGCCCTCAGAGGTCCTATCGCGAAATGAACTTTTGATGTACACATGGCAGGCCAAGACCTACAAAATGATATATACATCATGGGTCTAGGACTTATAGTTGCTGAAATATAGCGCTCCTTTATTAATATAGCTTATATAGTAAAAAACGGTACTAAAGCCCCTTTTACGGCCCTGAGAGGTCAGATCGCGAAATGAAAAAAAGTCATTTCTTGGCAGGCCAAGACCGACAAAATGATATATACATCATGGGTCTAGGACTTATGGTTGTTGAGATCTAGGGTGTACACGGACAGACGGATGGACAGACAAAACGGGGACAATAGAGCATTTTTTTTTTCGAAAATGCTCTAAAAAGAGATAGCCCTAATGCAAACAGGTAAATTACAGTAAATTACACAAAATTTAAGAAAAAAAAAAAAAAAAGAAAAAACCACAATGAATTAATTAGATGAATTAAAATATGTACATAAATTAAAATGAGATTAAACTAGCTCAAGTGGATATGATTCTAAATAAAATAATTCCATTTTTTTTCATTTACAAAGCAGTTTTCTATGTATTTTTTTTTTAAATTGTTTTTAAGTTGAAAATGTCATCTTAAAAAAGAAAGACAGAGGATTATTTTTCTATAGTTTTCAAATAATGTAATCTTAAAATAATCTGGGACATTTTTAAACATTTACAGTATTTACCATTCAATATGAATGGTATTATATAAGTGAAGTTTAACTTCAACGCCAAAGCCAATTTAAAATAAAATATCAACAATACATTAACAAACATAGTTTATGGTATTAAAGGGATGAGCCAATAGCATTCAAGTTTAAATCAGGAAGCTTAAAAGGATGATGGGAAAATAAAATATTGCAACTAAATATACATTTTATAGACTGTAATAATGTGCACATGCATTGCATACATTCTTCTATTTTATAATAAATTTGTTTTAAGTGTTTGCTACCTTTCAACAGCCAAGGGAGATCACCATGAACTAAAGAAAGCATGGAATCGAGTTCCTTTTCAAACTCATCAGGTGACTGCAATTCTGTAGGGTAAAAGGGGAGGTGTACACAAGATGCAATCAATCAATTGAAAAAAAATATCATTAAAGGGTTATTTGTAAAGCAGAAAGAGAGGCAATTGATATTTATTGTGTTAGTCTAAGCCAGTGCTGTTTTCCAGAAAGTAGCTAGGTAAAACTTATTATGACAAAATGTTATCATCAATGTATTCCAGATGTCATTAGTCAATTAATTCTTATATAATATTAAGCATGATAATGATAATATAGTATTTACTTAAATTGAATTATATAGAGTGCAGCATATAATGCAGGGTGCAT
The DNA here is from genome assembly GCA_021962125.1 of Bulinus truncatus. Lineage (NCBI taxonomy): Eukaryota > Metazoa > Mollusca > Gastropoda > Planorbidae > Bulinus > Bulinus truncatus. Next base: position 5,661,658 of record JAGDYQ010000038.1, on the reverse strand, counting down.
AGTATTTACTTGTAGAATATTTGGTGCAACATATTTTAAATCGAGATAATTTAACAAATCAGTAAAGGATCTGGGGAAATACATGGGTGTAAGACTTGGTTTTTTTTTTTTCTAACTTTGTTACCATAGGACAGTGGTTCTCAAGCTTTAATGCCTTTTGACCCACTTTGACAACAGTTTTGTTTTACGAACATCATCAAAACTTTATTTTTTTTTCCCCGACCTACCTGCAAAAAAATACTGCAGTAGAAGAAAGTGAATAAAAGCGCAATTAATTGTGTATATATAGATTTCCCCTTTTACTTTGCAGGTGTACAAACTTTAAGTTTTTGTAGCACATAGAGAAATTGAGTTGTAATTATAGATTCTCAATCATTTGATTAAAAAATTTTTTACTGTCATGAACCACACCTTAAGAACCACTGCTAAAGCATAATACTGTTTTCTATGTTTAATTTTCTTCTGAATTATTTTTTTACATATAATTTTTTTTTTTAGTTTTAAAATTATGCAATAACTCATACAAATACTTTATAGAGATGTGATATGTTCTATTATCTGACATCATACATGTATTTTATTTAATGTTTTTTTTTTCAAATGCAAAATATTTTTAAATCTTCCCTATCATGTGATTATTTTGTGCTATTGCATATCCAAAGCTTAGTTCTTTTAATGTATGGCTGTCTGACAGGATTACAGAATTACACATTTTTAAAAAACAGATATACCCATGACATATTTAACTGCTTTTATTTAATAATATGTTTGGTGTTAACTTGATTAGTTTAAAAAACAATGTCAAAAGCTTATTATTAAAATGTAAAAAACTGTAAATGAATTGCTATTAGAAAGGAAATGTTGTGAAATAATTTAGTATGTATTCATTTTTTGTAAACAAGGGTAAGATAAATTAATACTGTGAGGTATCAAAAAAGAATACAAAATCGGGAAAAAAATAGTAAATAGGAAATATAATTTCTCAAAAAAAAGCTTACTAAATTTTTGTTTATGATCTGTCAAGAGTAAATGCAAGAGTCACTGACATACTACACAGAAACAAAATATTAACTACACATGCAAAGCCTTTTGTACCTGACAAAAAAAAATCTTCCCTTTGATATTGTGTTTGATTTTCAATTTAAGTGATGATATAATTTAGCATTAACAAAAGTGTTAACAGTATTTTTAACAGCATGATTTTCTATACTGGTTTGATATTTAAGTAGAAAACAATCATCATTGTCATAAAATTGCGCTCTAACACAAAATCCTAGAACAACAACAAAAAAAAAATCTTTTATCATTCTAAGTAAGACTGTCAAAAACTAATAAAGTATTCAAAGCTTTTTAATTAGGTGTGCCGTTTGTCAAACTCACCAAAATTGTTGTCTTCTTCAAAGTATCCATTCGATCCATCCAGGCTGGTAAGTGCACTAGCCAGTTCTTGAGTGAATCCATTTGAAGATAAAGTTGTGAAAAAATCTGGCTGCTTTGCTGAGTGGTCAGATTTTTCTAAATCCACTTCATTGTCAACACCCACAGCCAGCCATGGCTCCTCATCTATACCACTGAGCTCCACAGTCTCAATATCAGCATCCAAACTATCACAGACCTTGTGCCCCACCACATCAATATCTGAATTACTCAGCACCGGCTGAGAAGGGTATTTCCCCACTATCAATACTTCATTATGTGTATTAATATTGATGCCAGTGAGTGTGACTGAACCCAATTTATTTGCTAATGTGGGCTCAACATCTTCGATGGCTGAAGATCGCAACACAGGATCTGAAACCTGCAAGGGCTTGATGGAATTGGAACAGTTTAAGTCACCGTCATCAGATGCAGAAGCCTGGTGATTACTTTGTAAAACTGAACCAGCACATGAAAGAATGGTTTGTGGAGATGTACATTCTTGGCTCTCTTTGAACTGTATGACGTCACCTGCACCAATCTGAATGTTAGCTGCCTGCTGATTGGCGGAAGGAGTAAAAATATCTGTATCGTCTGAGAAAATTGTCTCTGACAGCAATATTGAGGAACAAACTGTATTATTGTCCCTTGTGCAAACAGCTGCAGATATTGTCTCATTAGTGATATCCTCTCCTTCAACTTCTTCAAAAACATTATCATCCTGTGGGTCACTAGATAAAAGATCCTCCTGTCCCTGGTCTGAAACCATTAAAATAGCAGGGTAATCATTAGCATCTTGTACAGAGTCAACAATTAAATTAACCGAGTTTCTGCCATCTTCCTGTGACAAGTTACCAGTCACAACCTTGCCTCTTTTCAGTTCTTTTTCAATTCTAATGGAAGAAAGCAAACCACTGCTGACTGCAGCCGAGCTGACTTCATGGTTATCACAGTTGCTTTTTTTAATGTGACTTGACTTGTCTGCTGTTACACTAGTATCACATGGTAGAAATCCTAAGCTGTCACTGCCTGACGAATGTAAATTTGACGCAACAGCCATCAACTGTTCAGACTGCTCTGACAGACTCTGAAGTAGTGAACTGCAAGGACTAGATGGCTGCTGCTGGCCAACATTTGTGGAAAGTTGGGAAATTTGTGGTATGATCATAGGCGATGACGAAGTGGCCATATGAGATGATTGGGTATATGAAATTGACACCAAGGGAACAGGAGAAATATTCAGCGGGTCAAAACCAGCCATCGAAGAAGGAGTTGGTGAAGTGGATAGTTTAGACCATGATGGGTCCTCATCAACACGACTGACGGAAAATATCTTACGTGCTATCTGCTTAGGAAAGTATTGTGGGCTAAGAATCATTTCTGGAGGTGAAGCGGTCACCAATGAGGACAGGAGATTTTTCTCTGCTCTATAGAGTTGTGGGGAAGATGGTGGCCCAATGGGAGTAGTGGTCATAACAGCGATCAAGGGATTCTCATTCGTTGTTGGAATTGGAGAATCAAGAGTCTCCTGTGGATGCATGTGCTTGTAAGGGAATAGCTGGCTTGGCCGGTGGTGATGTTTTTCAACGACTGACACTTCTGCCAGTGACTCATTCTCTGTTTTCTCCACAGAAGGTTCAGAATGACTCACTTCATCTTTAAGCTTCAAATTCTCAATGTTTTTCTTGTACTTCTCCTGACATGCATCTTTGTCAACAGTTTCTGCTTCTTCTTCTTCAATTAAAGTGAATGACTCGTTGATGATATTGTCAACTATCTCCTGTGCATTTTCAAGAAGGGCCAATTTTCTTGCAGCCTCTGCAGCTTCAGCCTTTTCTTCCAGTTTTTTCCTTTCCTGCTCTTCTTTCTCAATTGTGACTTGAATATTTCTCTGTTGAAAGGTAACGATGTCTCTGAGAAGACGACTTTGTTGATCTGCATAATCTTTAATACCCTGAGGAAATGAACAAAAAAATGTTCATGTGTGAAAAGTGTGGTTTGAGAAACCTATATGCTTTTTAAATTACTTTTCCAGTAATTCACTCTTCTGAATAATATAAAAATAAAATTATTCTGTATTCTGTTTCAGAGTAACAAAATATTGAAAATATTATATTTTACATAACACCAGCACCATTATTCTTAGTTTATCTCATTACAGTAGAGAATTTTTTTGGCTTTATAAAATAAAAGAAAACATATAATGGATAAATATGAGAAGGGTTAATTTTTTTCAGTGCTGTTTTAAGTAAATTCCAGTGCATAATAACAAACATGTACAAAGTAAAATCAATTATCCAACAATTCTGGAATCATTAAGGTTATAAAAAAAAAAGTTAATTGTTTATGGGAAAGAAAAAAAGACATGCAAGAGTATGGTAGACTTATTTCTGTATTGTTGCGAAAGGGATTGAAGGATAGGTTATTAGCTTCACCAGTTATCATTTCTAGCCACATTTATATAACTCAAAACACTTTTTACGTGTCTAAGCCCTCTCTAAGCAGAGTTGCATGGGAGCTGGATAATTGTGAGCCTAGAGTCCGTAGTATTTATTCTTAAGTTATGAAATAAAAACCAAAACACTTACAGATTCCTTTTTAGGCTCTTTATCTAAATCAATTCTTGTGACTGATGTGTTTACTCTCATGGCATGTGACAAGGCCATGAGCCCTCCAGTTTTTATCTCATTCTCTCTTAGATCTATGCGTAACAATATGTTACTATCAGCTATGTACTCTGCCAATGCAACAGCACCTAGCGTTATTAGAAGAAAAAAAAATTAAGTTCATGAGACAGATACAATGCCAGGAAAAAAGTTCCGACACAAGAAAGCTTTTAAAAAAAACAAAAAAAAAAAAACACTTCACTAACTACGCCGATAGTAATGCAACATATACAACTGTTATGAACGAATGATGTAAAGCATTACTTTAAAAAATATTAATCCTGCACTTTACCCTCATCAGAAATTTTTGTTCCCTGCAGTCCTAATCTCAACAGTGAGTTTGTTTTCAGAAGGCCATCTTTCAGCAAGTGGACACCTTCATTTGTAATAGCATTGTGTCCAATATTCAGAGTTTCCAGACATTCACTGCTAGCCTAAAATGGACACAAAAAAAAGTCTTGTGGATAAATAAAGGTACCAACATTCTTTTTCATTCTTAAATATCAAAAGAAATCATTTGTGTTAAACTATGTATAAAAACATAAGGTACTGCGATGTAAAATTCATTTTAATTTGTTCCAATTCAGGCTATTTCATTAAATCCTAGTAGTCACCCCTGATGCATACCAGTGCTCGTCCAAGTGCAGACATGGCTTGGTAATTAATCTGGTTGTTCCATAAGACTAGAGTATGAAGACCTCTGCCAAGATTCTGCTCCAGGAGACCATCACATAAATGGCTAGTTCCCACATCCTATAAATATGCACCATTTATGAGGAATTGTAGATGAAGTAAATGATATTGAAAAAGTGTGAATTAACCTGAATTACTAAGTAAATTAAACTGGTGTTAAATCTTACTTGTAAATGATTGTTCCGTAGATCCAACAAACTTAGTTTATGATTGTAACGCAGTAAATTTCCTAACTGTACACCATCTGTTGGCATTAACTTGTTGTCAGCTAAAAATAATTCTTGTAAAGTTTCATTCATTTTTAATGCCGCAACTAAAAAAGAAATAAATAGAGAAATTTAAAAATAAAAAAAACAGACACAAATCCCCGATTTAAAAGTCAAACACAAAGTATCAAAGGAAATAAACAGAAAAATTCAGTTAAAATGGCAGGCACAAACACCTTATTTAAAAGTATAACACAAAGCAACAAAATACAGAACTGTATGATATCTACAGGTTTCACCTAATATAACAAGAGGCCTTCCTGAGAGAACCAAACCCTCCATATGAAGTATAGTCAAGTGACATCCCAACTTTAATGCACGACCAAATATAGGCATGAATCGCTCATTTAAATCACAGCTTCTTATATCCAGATAGGTGAGATTAGGAGTCTGAAGTAAAATGGTAAAAAAAAACAACAAATAATTAATAAATAATTTTAAAACACAGTAATTTAACCTACTGATTATATTCAACATGCTAATTAATTTTCTCTCTTTTTCTTTACTAAGAAGGGCATTAGTGATTCGTAATTAAAAATGAACTCTTTGAAACAAACAGGAGAAAATTCCTTGAATAAAAAAATTATGTTCAGTCTTCTCTAGCAGTCTAACTGCTTCATCATCAGCTGTAGTAGTTATTTCATGGGATTCATCAACACTGAAAGTTTACCCTTCTAACAAGCCTAGAACATGCTTGCCATCCTCTGGCTTGGATGTTCTTGTTGAAGGAGATGTTGAGTTGGCAAGCTGTTTCATAGTACTCAATCATGTCGAACAGGGCTGTGGCACACTGTGGTTAGATCAAAGTCCAAATTTATAAACTAATTGTCATGAAGTAGTTTTAATAAAATCATGCATGTAGTACCTAAAAATGTACAAAAGACATATGGTTAAAAAAGGCACATGAGATGGCCAATACAGATTTCAGTTAAAAAAAAATAAGAGGCAGCGTAAACATTTTTTTTTGTATTTAATAATTCTTCTATAGGGAAAGATTTAAAACTAATTAATTTCCAAGCAAAAATTATCAGTTTGATTTTTGCTTTAATATTTCAACTTTTACAAACCGATAAGAAACCCCCCCAACTACTTTGTATGTGATTAATTAATAATTTTTAAATAACAAACTGAACTTAAAACCATAAATAAAATATGCATATAGCTGTATCAGTTTCTGCTTATAACACTGGAAAATTTAAAATGTTGTGAGCAATATTTTCTGAAAATGACACAAAATATTACACAACAAGAAAAAAAAATTGTGTAATAAATTGTATTAATACAATAATTAAGGCTTTAAGATAAAGACAGATTTTTCTGAATCAACAGAAAAAAAAAAATAAACAGTTGTTATTTAAATCAGGCCAAAAACAGAAACATCACATGTCTCATGGTTTAACTGGAACCATGCCATTCTTAGCTCATGATCATCACCAAGTACTTTAATCAGAGAGATAAACGTATTTAGTAGAAGCAAACAAAAGATTTAAGATACTTATGCAAAGTAGGTCAATGTTTTTTTTTCCAACTGATGCATTCATTTAAAAAAAATAAAATAAAAAATACAACCCTTGAGTCACCCTTCAAACTGATGGCTCAAGGAGGGGATTGGGCAGTCGAAAGAAATAATTGCACATTTACATTAAATACAATCAGCCACAGTGCTCCACTGTCAAACCATGATGATGTAATATTCCTAGACTTTTAAAAAAAATAAAGGATAGCTCAGAACAAAATACAGCAGTCAACAAACCTCATCGTCCAGATGGCTAGCTTCCAAATCTAATAGTTTGAACTGCACTCTTCTAAAAACTTCTTCAATGCATTCGCACTGCTTCTGGTCAAGTTTTTCACCTGAAAGGATACACAGTGAATACACACTGATCATTTGGTGTTAACATTCAGAGAAAATTACAAAAATAAATCATTTCAGTGGGAAGAAAATTAATTATGAGCCGAGGAGATGGTTCCCTTAAGCCCCCCACTAGGGCTCATCTGGGCAGACGAAGTGTAGAATTCACCTTTTTCAGTAGCCTTGGCATATGAAGGGATTGTGTGGTTAGCACAAAGCCTAGCTGCCTTTACTCCTCCAACCTTAGTCGTGTGTACCCATTGAAAGTTGGGTGGGCTTGGGGGGACTTTCATCGGGACCTTAAAAATGAAGTAGTTTTGAGACCTGTGTCTCCCCGTGGTAACTCCATGGCCACTGCGCTATCAAATTATGGCAGAATTGAAAGAAAGGCAGAATGGAATTGAGTCAGTGAAGTCACTACAAAAGTATCATTAAAGGTTTATAGGTGATAAACATCTCATCCTTACATGGACATGTATGTATGTGTGTGTATATATATATATATAATAGCAATGTGGGTTCTGCATTATATTGAAAGTCAAGAATTAATACAACAGTAATGCAGTTTAAAATACAATCATGAAAAAATCGGATCTGCCCAAAACCAAAAATAACCTAGCCTACTGATCAAGCCTAAGGGGATATAACTCTATGCAAAGGTTTTGCAGGGTACAGCTAGTATATATACATGTATATTGCAGAAATTGTTGGACATTTATTATTTTGGAATTTACTAGAGTAAGGATATAAGATTTAGAGAAAGATTATTTATAGGATTCCTAGTCTTTGTTTAGATTCAAGATTCAATTTTATATCATCAATCAAGACTCACAATTAAAATTATCTTGAACTTTATATTGTTTGGATCATAATTCATGCATTGTATTTGTTGGAATAATATATTGCATTATGTCACAGACACTATTAAAAATGCCTGCCACAATAAAAAATAATATTACATACATGTATATAAATGTAATGAATACACAGTCCCTCCATCATATCCAACAAAGTTATACAGGATATGTCCAAGAAAAGACTGAGCTACAAGCGTGTTTGCATCTATATGTGTTTTATATAGGGCTGTGCCGGATTGTAATTTTTAGATCCTGCAGGATCGGAACCGGAATCGGATTTAATATTTGAATCCTGCCGGAATCGGAACAGGAACCGGATTTTACCGAATTAAATAGTAATTTTTCCGAACGAAGTAGTAATTTCTCGCCTAAAATAAAACAGATATATGAATGAAAAATAGAATAAAAATTTAGTTTTTAAGTTCTAGATAGCAAAAAACGGTAATAAACATTTAGATCTTTAAGAATGTGACTAAAACCCCTTCCCCAATCTTGAGTTAAGAGAGATAACTCTGTCAAAATAACAGGTTCTTCGTTTTAAAAATTTATTTTAATAAAGCTGCCCCTAATGTAACTTGATTTCTATTACAATCAAACAAAGAAATGGGTAACATACCTTAGAAAGTATAATAAACATGTTTATTAATAAATGAATTCCAAAAATGTATGTATATATATATATATATATATATACTGTGGCACCACCCGATAGCTTATTTTTCACCAAACCGTGTTGATTCATTCATACTTTCCTCTAAACGATTATCTGACAATTTTCCATAAAAACTCAAATTAAAATGCATTTCAAATCTAAATCAATATCACTTTAATGTTCAATTGAAAAAGTATCTTCAAGTTATTTATCTAAATATGTGAGGAATTTCATCCAAATTGTGTCAAAATCCACTTAATTAAAAAATTTGCAGAAAAATAAACTATTGACCTATTTTTAAACTGTAAACACCCAAAAAATAGATTGTTGTCTGCTCTTTAAAGAAGTTAGACTTTTATAGCTAAATATAGTTTAAAGAAAACACGGAATCAAAAGTAGCGGAAGGTAAGGTGTCGTATTTACTACATGTACTAGATTAAACAGGATTCAAATCTTCCTTTTTAATATATTTTTACTTCCATTTAGAACTAAAAGCAAACGACGTTATTGTAGTTTTAAAAAAGCAAAGGAAGTTATAGTTTTAATTTAATTGTATAGCGCTAAATATAACAAAATTTCTAACAAATTTCAAACAACAAAGAAATTCGGCTTAAATCCGGCACATTTTAACCGGAACCGGAATCGGAACCGGATTTGTTAAAACTGCCGGAATCCGGCTTAACAGGAACCGGAATCGGATTCCGGTACAGCCTTAGTTTTATATAGTTGGCTTCAATGGTAACATTATGTGACAATATAGATACTTTTGTTATGCACAAAGTATAATTCTGATATTCTACAAAAAGGGGCAGTTTGCATAAATAAAATAAATAAAAGATATAGGCCTAAATTTACAAAAGTCAACGGGAGAAAAAAAAAATCATTTGACAAGACTTCAATTCATGAGCATGCCAGAAGTTTAATTATCAGTCAATGAGTCATAACAATAATACCTAAATCTAGGTCAAACAATGACACTGGTTCAGTCAGAATGGACTGGTATTAAGTGTGAATCAATGAATGTGTAACTGACAAACAAGTTATAATTAAGAAAAAGGTGTCATATTGTTTTCAATTTACTGTGGGCATATATTATAACTTAAATATAAATAAAAAACTTAGTAACAATTCACAGTATTTACATACTTGCAATACAGGTGAACTAAAAAGGTTTTTTTCCACCAAGTTTAGAGGGGGGAAAGTGCACGGTGACCTCTCACAGTTTGCACTGCATTATGATAGTTAGGCAGATCATTCTCATTAGAAAAAAAAACAGGGATATCTTGGGGCCCATGATGTCCACTGACTGTCACCAAAATGTAACTGCCCTTGAGTTTTTAAATTCAGAGGTACCCTGTTGTTCATTTGCATGGCACCAGCATAAAACAACCATGCCTGTTGGTTAAACAATGCTCTCTATATATTGTTACTGTCTCTATACATTGTTACTTTCTCTATATATTGTTACTTTCTCTAAATATAGTTACTTTCTCTATAAATTGTTACTGTCTCTATATATTGTTACTTTCTCTATATATTGTTACTTTCTCCATACATTGTTACTTTCTCCATCTATTGTTACTTTCTCTATACATTGTTACTTTCTCCATCTATTGTTACTTTATATATTGCTACTGTCTCTATATATTTTTACTTTCTCTAATTTTTGCTATTCCTGGCAACTAAACCTGGCAACCTTAAGGACCTTGCAGACTATTAAATACATGTTTCACCCCCCCCCCCCCGGGGGGGGGGGTCCATTAAATTAATGGGACGCTAAATTGTATCATTTTAATTACTGTTGACCACTTTTATATATATTAGTGGCCTGCAGAGTTACCAACTGCCAACCGCTGATCCCAGCCACAAAAATGATGTTTTTGTTTGCTTTTTTAATTGAACACAGATCATAAAAAAAAAAGTTATATAGGCTATTAAAAGGTGACCCTATGTAATTACAGACTATTCACTAATATTCATTATATAGCCACTATCTTCTGTCTGGCCAGTCTTGAACTGAACTCAACATTCCACACTTTCAAGCAATCTATCAGGAGACATGTAATGTATTTCACAAACATTATCTAATACATGTGTTTAATACTCTGCACAACTATGGCTTGCGTAAGAAATGAAGAGAAATGATGCGTGATATATTTAAAGAAAGATTTAAAAACAATATTAATTCCCTGATACCGCAACAGGGTGCTGTGGTTGCCATCTACTCTAACAGATAAGCTGTCGTGGTTGGACAACCCCCCCCAAGGCTGGCAGACAGTGTAACCTGAAAGTCTCCCAGATCCATCATGTACCCCCAGACAGCCCAGGCCAGAAGAACATCAATTTACATTACATCAATTTCGAGCGAAATCAATATCCGAAGACTGCAGTTCACTGCCATTTTGTAGCACAGGGGCGCGCTAACTTTTTTTTTTTTGAATCAATAGACTAATACATTTGACAAGAGTGGGTGCCCAATCAGGAGTAGACATTACACGGAATGGACAGACCAATAGACGGAATGTGTGGAGTTTTTTTTTATATGAGCTAATATAAATGAAACATATTAAAAATGGACCACGTAGTTCGCCCATGAATGGATAAGTATATACAAATAATGAAATCGTATTATTTGATAAAGAGTCCGAGTGATTGGGCATGATATGGGCCGGCCTTGGGCCGATTTGACCGATTGCTCCGAATTGGGCCCCGCGCCTGGCAGAGGACCCGCAATTAATATTTAGCCTTAATAATAATAGTTGTTTCTGTAAAAAAAAATTAGAAGAGGGTCCTCACAACCATCCGTTAAATTGGGCCCCGCAATTCGTAAGGCCGGCCCTGGCTACGGGACCCTGCCACCAAAATGAGGACCGCGAGCAGCACATCTCTTTCAAGTCATATTTAAAAAAAAAAACAGTCTTGCACAAAAAAATATTTGATGGATTTCCCAAAATTGGTTTCGCATTTGGGCTCTCAAGGTTATATCACACCCCCCCCAGCTCAGATTACACACGTGATACTACACGTCACGTGTGTGGGCGTATGTCAAGTATACCGTCACGTGATTCAGTGCATCCCGTAACTAGTAAGAATTCAAGTCATGGTATCTTACAATTGACTTATGGCCACCGCATCCATGGACGTGAGGCAACGCCAGGACACGAGTGCGGTCCCGACTCTACAGATGACAACATAGATCAATCAATCACAGCAGTATTAACTGCACTCGGCAGCTGCTCGGTGTCATGTAAGTACTATACACAAGTCACAAACACTCAAGTTGGAATAAAGTTCGTTTTTTTATCTCCGGTTCAAATTTACCAAAAGACACGTGATCAAAGTCACATTAAACACACCAAGTCACCGAGAGCACCGAAGGACAATCGAAACTTGACCTTCTCACTAACAGAATGATTTTTAAATGGCTCACTCATTCCATACACACAAGTCGACCGTGCTTCTTCATTCACAGAAAGTGGGGGGTGGGGGGGTACGGGGGGGGTTGGTGGTCATAAATTCTGGTGCAACGCCAGTATGTCTTCCTCGCCGGCCTCCCGCGCCTCACCGGAGTCGTATCGACCAGCATCAGGGCGTGACGTGATTGTGTGGACAACGCAATACGCCTCGCTGTACACACACACGCGCGATATAGTGTTATCCTTTACTTTCTTTTTGAAGTCTCTTCGCGCTAAGACCGCGGTCCTCAATCGATGGAGCACACCCAAGGACATGGGGAAAGGTTCTGCTTGGGTCAGGCAGCGACATATACAATTTTCGTTTCGCCGCGAGGCCCATCACCAAACCACGTGGCCAAGCATAACATTAGAAAGGTGGGTCATTTTTTCGCGAACTTACATGTGAGGGGGGTGCCCCAAAAGAGACAAATTTGCACCCTTTGGGGTACAGTCGCGAAAAAGGTCGAGAGCCGCTGTGATAGACTGCCTCTCTGTACAGAGGCGGATTTAACGGAGAACGCGCCCAAGGACACAACTTCTGAAGAGCTACACACAGCCCCGACTTAATTATTGTTTTGTTCAAATCTGATACCAAGTTTTATTACTGGGCTTAATATGTTTACTATCGACGGTAAAACCTGGAAGCAGATTACTTTTAATCCAAAATTTCGCAGTATACATCGATTTTTTGAAATAATAGTTGAACGTGTGTGATTATCAATATACTTTGCATTAACATATGTTAAGCGTGTATTTTAATTTTCCCTCATTTTTTTTTAAGTGTTAAAGCACCCCCCCCCCCAATACTTTCTTCTTTACCCTCAAATGAATTCGACCCGCCTTTTACTTTCTGTCTCTGTAAAGAGAGAGAGAGAGAGAGAGCTATATTCACTGGCGTCGCCATAGAGGGCGCAGTACTGGGCGGGGGGGGGGAGATTGCTGAACTATGAAGATCTCCCCTCCCCCCCAAGTTGTTGCTTATATTTATAGAACCGTTTATTTTAACAAAACACTCAAGCTTTTGAATCAGCGTCCATTTTTTCAATAATACGTCAACTATATAACATGTAAAGGAAGGTCCGGTCAACCTGTGTCAAAATCGTTGAAACAAACAACACACGCAATCAAATAACTGAAGCGGACACATGAAAAGATCGGAGGTTATTATCAATCATTGGCACGCGCTGGATGTGTGTTCATATCAAATGGTGGGGCGAAATGGCATCTGTTACTGCTGATTCACACCCAATGAATAATATATATATATATATATATATATATATATATATATATATATATAGTATGTATATATATTAGGGCTGCTGATTAAACTGCGTTAATTTGCGATTAACGCGTCAAAAAAAATTTGCGATTAAAATTTTTAACGCAACACTTAATGCGTTAATTTGACTAAATGCGGAAAGTTCACCAAAACGATAAATAACAGAATTTCACCATTTGAAGTTTAAGTTCCGTCCACTTATTTAAGTAGATCTACCACACCCACCCTGCCGCAATTCGCACATACCCTTACCCCCACGTATGTCGACTGAAGCCTCACTTGTAATATATGATGAAGATGTTTTGGTTATTTAGCCCTTCGACAAGTAAACTCCTGCTCCCTTCCCGGTCGATGTAAAAAGAGAAAACTTTCATTCACTAGTTTAGATTATATACTGTAGTGTATTGGTGGAGGTACTATAGTGTATTGTTGAAGGTATAATGAACCCGTTTATTATTAGATCAAAATAATGAGATGCTAGAAATTTTGTATCATTTTTTTTGCGCATAATTTTGTACCGTATTTTGATAGTATAACATCTTGCTAATACATCTGTACCAGAGATGAGCGGACAGCGGACGCGTCCGCTTGCGGACGCAGATCCGCAGACTTTTCCGAATCCGCGGACTGACAGCGGACGCATTGTATGGTTAAGTTGCGGACTCGCGGACTGACGCGGATCTTCTTTAGCGCTACCATAAAAAAAATTTCAAGTCATTTAAACAGCTAAATTTCAGCTATGCGGACGCGCGGACTGGTCCGCAGACCAATGTTGTAAGATTCTGCGGACGCGGACGCGGATCATTGATAGAAATCCGCGGACGGACGCGGACGCTAAATTTCAAGATCCGCACACCTCTGATCTGTACCCGAGACAGTGGTTGTATTTTTCATAATTATTGTGATACTGAGTCAAATTTTATATATATCTGTTGATTTACTGCAATTAAAGCGTAATTTATGCGTTAAAAATATGCGATTACATTTTTTTAACACAAACACCTAAATGCGTTAAATTTTACCCAAATGGTGTTATTTCAGAGTTGCCGATGAAATAAAAAAAATCAGTTAATAACCCAATTCTATAACCAGATCAGACGAGATTTAAAAAAAAAAGGAAGAAAAAAAACCCGAGTTTACATAAATCATAGCAGCTATATGACCTTGAAACAATAGGATTGCCATTTCTTAATTCAAACTTATGACCCTGAATGATGCAATTATTGAACATCTGCACGTGTTATAGTTTGATTGACAAGTGTCATGGCTTTGAAACAATATAACTTGTGGTTGGTAAATGACGTCATCTACCAATATTAACATTACCCACCTCCCCACCAATACGGCCACAGTCGGCGAGTTGATGGACAAATTTACTTTTAATCTTCTTTTGAAGTTTTTGCTTTGCGCGTCGCAAACATAAATGTTATTCTTATATTCTTTCATTCATTTACTTTCTTAATATCAACCATTTGTTCAAAGTTTTAGTGAACAACAAAAAAGAATTTTATTTTATCGGTCTGTCAGTTATATTAATAAAAAAAATATTGTGTAAAATGACACTCTTTGATGTTATCGGTCGGCTTTCATTTTTCATCTTCTGTTCTTTCTTTCCTGTTGACGACACACATTATAACAAAACGCGACCCACATGTGAGACTGAGAACAAATGAACAAGGATGCTTACTTGCTCGCGTCAAAATGAGTCGAACATTTCAAGGTCTGGCTTGTCAAAGACGTCACACACGCACGCACGCACACACACACACACACACAAAGGTTTAATACTCTTTTGCTTAGGCGAAGTAAGTGCGAAAAAATAACTCGTTGTTATTATTTTAAAATGACATGTTGATAGAATTAAAAAATGTTACAATTAATAAATAAAGTATGCGTTAATTTGCGATAATTTTGTTTAATTATGCGTTAATTTCGATTAAAATTTGTAATCGAACAGCAGCTCTAATATATATATATATATATATATATATATATATATATATATATATATATATATATATATATATATATATATATAGTATGTACATGTATGTGTGTGTGTGTAAGGTGATAGCTAAAGAGAAATAATAAATAATAGGCATCACATGAGATTATTCCGCTCGCTGGTGGCAGGTTAGATGTGACGTTATGAGATCTGTCGGTGGTTTGAAATTCCGCCAAGTTATATCTGCTTCTTTTGATTTTTACGAGTCCACTGCAGACTAAAGAGTCTACCATATAGGTAACAAGTGACCACAGTTGTAACTGTAACATTATAAGCAGGCTTGTCCATGGGACAGATTTTTCTGTCTCATCCCATCCAATGGTGATTTATGTCTGTCCCGTCTCATGGGATTCCCATGAAATCCCATGAAATCGCCAACGACACCAATCATCAACTACAACAATGGCTGACAGTCTGATTGCTGGCGTAACGGTTGTGCCTACGCTACACGCAAGCGGTAAACAGATTATGCATAAATGCGTATTGCTTCAGCTACGCATGGCAAATTTATATGTAATCTCCGCCCATCTCTTAAAAATCAAGCCGTACTATTGGCGTTAATAGTTTGCGCTCCATCTAGTTGTTTATACCACATCTTTCGGCGTGACGCACCAAAATGCAAACGAACCATCTTATATGATAAAAGGTTATGTATATTTATTTATTTATCATCTGCTATCCGGTGTCCCACCACAAGATAAAGAACAGATTACGCAATACATATTTAAATGAAAAAGAAGGATTAAAAGCTTTAAAAATTAACAAATTTGGGTTAGCTCAGGTGCACATCAAATCACTATGACGTGGCTACTCTGTCCCATGCCGAGTCCCATGGAAAATACAAATGTGTGCTGTCCCATCCCCATGGACAAGCCTTATTATAAGCGTATCGACTGCGACCTTATGCAGTCTGTTAACGTTCATTATGTTTCTAAACACATGTTTATGTATGACATAACTTTTTAAAGTTTGAATGAAAAGTTCCCGACTGCGACCTTATGCAGTCTGTTAACGTTCATTATGTTTCTAAACACATGTGTATGTATGACATAACTTTTTAAAGTTTGAATGAAAAGTTCCACATACTTGATTATTCATTCTTAAAACTCAAGACCCATGCCCGAGTTATGCCGTAAGATTAACACCTTTACTCACGCCATGCTCAAGTACAACACCATAGGACCAACACCAATGCCCACGTAGTGTCCAAGAGCGGATTCAACACCTGTGCCCACATTATGCCTCCCGATCAACACCTATGCCCACAACATGTCCAAGACCAGGTTCAACATATAGGCCAACGCGATTCCTAAAAGATCATCACATGTCACAGCTGGCTTATCTCCCAATTTCCCCAACCCTTGTACTCGTCATCAATACTATCGCGCCATCAGCACATATTACCTACCCCTCCCCCACACACACACAGCCCCCCCCCCATCTACAGCCTAAGTTAAGAATAATCCAATCAGTGGTGGTGGTATAATGAGGGAATTATGCGCAGTCACACCACGAGCAATATTTACAATCATGTTCAAACCATGTTAAACGCATTTGGGCCGTCTGCTGAACACGGACATTTTTTTTTTATTTTTCTGGGGGGAAAAAAAAGAAAGAAATCTTCAGAGCTGTAGGCATGTGGCGGTGTGTGTGTGTGTGTGTGTTTGTTCCATCAACATTCAGTCAGTAATCATTTTATCCTTAACTGGATCGAAAGACGCGGGCAAACAACAGTTCGGCCAGACAGTATTTAAACTGACCCACATCTCGGGGGGTGGGGGAGGGGGGTCAAATACAAACACTGGGGGCTGACGAGAAGACAGAGAGATGATAATGATACGCCAGTCAGCTGTTGGATAATGTTTTAAGCTGCAACATTTAAAAAAAAAACATAATAAGACTTCCACAAAGTCGACCATTAATGTGTATTACCTTGTGTGTAAATTATCGGTGGAGGAGTGTGTGTGTGTGTGCAGGGTCCTACGGTGGCCGCATGAGGCTCTGCATTTAGTTCCGTGCGGCTCCCGATGGCCAATATATTTTTTTTCTTTTTAAGTATAAGGCCTACACTCTTTTACAGGGAATGTTGAACAACTCACAATGGTGCGGCTCTTTTCATATTTTTGCTTACAATATATAAAAAAAAAAACAGAATATGGATATAATTTAACGCATGCGCGAACACCGCTGTTCTATTTAATCTACAGCACCAGGGTTCAAATCCTGAATCGAGACGTTCGACATCAAAAGTGAAGTTCGTAGCGCAGCTAATAATCCAACAGCTAGAAGGCACAAAGTCTTCTATCTTGATTGCAAATGACCCGACACTGAGGGTTTATTATTTCAAGTGCAATAATTTGGAAGATTATAAAGTGTTGGCCTATTCCCCCCCACCCCCGGCGATATGTAACTGGAATTTAATATTATTAGCGTAACGTGAGACCCGCCATAGTTCAAGTGTATATTAAGGCAAACAGAAATTGTATCGATTTCCTATTGATGCTGACCAGCCACTGTTGTGCTCAATCTGTCCATAATCTACTGATGAGCGATTCGATAGTATAAATACATTGTATTGCTGAGTAATGTCGGTTAGCTCTCCACCAAGGAATCCGACGCCAGCGAACAGTTGGATTAGCAATGAAGATTACCGGCAGCCTACGTTGTTGGAGGAGGGCAAGGGTGCTGGGGGGGACGACGACCCTATGAGAGTGTAATTCAGTGACAGTTAAAGAAGACACACACACGCATGCATCGTCCCAAAGGAGGCCCGGCACTAGTGTGATTGAATATCACTCAATGACAGGCTAATACGCCCATCACTTCCTGAATGTATTCACTGGGAATACTGACTCAAGGAACAAATAGACAAATGTAATTTTATTTTTGTTATTTAAATAAATGAATAGTTTAATAGCCATGTGATATCATATCTTCAAACCAATGGCCATGGGATATCATGTCTTTAACCCAACGGCCATGTGCATCAAATGGAATATATTCGGGGGGAGGGTGGGTGCAGAAAAGTGAAAAAAAAAACTATGTAGCCGTTCAATGAGCGTATGGTCCTCCCAACCCCCACCCAAAGTTTAAGAGAGACCCCCCCACACACACACTCACGACAACAATTTAAATGATCGACATTGACTGGCATGCGGTGTTACACGTTTTAAAAAAATGTGACTCAAACTTTTAACGCAAAACATAAATGCGTAAATTTGACCCAAAATGTTGTTAGTTCAGAGTTGTGTAAGGTCAGTAAGTAATCCTATTATATCAATAGTATTGGCTGAGTTAGCGGGAAAAAAAAAACATACAAACGCGAGTGAACATTGAAAATTGTGCGCTGATTTTGATTTCAACGGTTTTTTTTTTAATCAAGCGTTTATTTTGATCATTTATTTATAAATCAAACAGCCAGCTCTCTCTAAAATGTGTGTCCCGTTAAACTAATGCATGTTTGTTCCAACCTGGACTCAGAGCTGTCTCATTCAAAAAAAGGGGTGCTTTAAACAAAACAAACACAAAAAAAAAAAAAAGATAATTACAACCTACACCGAATCACCAAACGTACCCCCATTTCAAATCTTAAGTGTTTTTACCGTTCTCTAGCTGGCATGAGTACTATAGCAAGTTGAAAGTTCAAGTAGTCAGGTACTACTGCCTCCCTCCCCCAACACACATACAACCCCCCCCCCCTCCGTTTCTTAGGGACTGGTACAAACGGGTAGTAAGGTACTAACGGGTAGTAAGGTACAAAAGAGCTGCCATACATGTCAGCACTGCCGTGTCCATTTCCCATAGGTCTGATGTATGAACATTGGGAGAGGGGGGGGGGCCAACGAGAAAGATTTCTCCAGTCAATATTTGCAGAGTTTGGAGGAAAGGGGTGGGTGTTCAAATACACCTATTTAGCCAAAAAAAAAAATGTTAAGTTTCAAGCCAGTGACAGGATAACATCAAACCTGGAATCAAGCCTGTCATTTCAATAAGATTCAAGAGGTTACACAGTATGGATAATTTATCAAATCTCAATGAGGGGGGAGAAAAAAAATTAACAGTTCTGTGAAATGAAAAAAAAAACAAACAAACAAAAGTCAAGACATCCAAGATCAACACAGCAGACACATCTGATGTTCCTTGATCACTGGGTTATTTTTTTTTTTCAGGGAGGGAGGGGGGGGAGGAAGTGTTAAACCCAAAATAGCCATCAGAACTTGAAAAACATTCCCGAAAAAAAAAAAAACAGAAAAAAATGTGACTGAAGTTCAGAAGAAGAAAAAAAAATATCACACAATGTGTTGAAAATGTGTAACACAAGTAATAAATATCTACATGTGCATGTATAAACAGTTTCTAGAACTAAACTTAGCTAAACTATGTTTTATACAACAAATCCATTAGATCACACTATAAAATTAATCTGTGCCAAAAACCTATAGTTATTTCAGTCCTGCTTGGTTAGGCTGTAAATCAACTAATGAACAGTTGTTTTTTTTTTCTAACCACCCACCACCCTGCATTTTAACTCTGGTGCCTTACAATAGCACATATCTGTAAATATTTAACTTAACACTTTCAAGTTTCAAGCTCATCTACAAGTAGGCGGCCACCCAACCACTAAATATACTGCATGAACTATCCCACACACACACACACACAAAACCAAGCAAAAAAAAAAGAGTTTGATAGTTTTTACCTTAATTAAAAAATAACACACACACATACAGGTAAAGCAAATACTACTGACCTTTTAAGCTGAACATCTCCTCTCTCTTCCCAGTTGAGGCTATTGCCTTGAAAAAAAAAAAAGGGGGGGGGGGAGAGAAATATATTTTATGCCAACTGAATATGAAAAAGGCACACACTTTGAAAGTAATCAAATATTTTATTACGTGTGCTATCTAAGCCACAGCTCAGCCACTTACTTGTAACTGCTGTATAATTTTCCCAATAGGTTTAGTGCCATGAAGCTCACAGCTTTTCTTATAAGCATTTATCAGTTCTTCAGTTGTCCATGGTAAAGCTGAGAAGAAGAAAAATTAAAACAATGGTAAATATAATAAAAATTCACACCCATGAAGAGAGAATGACATGGTGATAAAACGCCCTGAATGCTAACAGAAAAGTCCTGAGTTCAAACCTCTGTGAGCGGGTTAAAAAAATTAGGTATCAGACAAATTTTAGGGAAAGTAGATGTGTCATGGCATTGTGCTTGCCACACAGAACCAAAGAACGCTGTAGCTTCAGAAACAGATGAATTCTACGTCATCTGACTCCAATGGACTTTTTAAGGGATTCATAATTGAAGGATTCATAATTTTCCCTTACTTTTCCTAATAAAGACTAAACTAAAAAAACATAAAAATTGAAGTTTAAAACCAGTCAGATTGTGTATAAACTGTCTATGTCGTTCAGGTCTTGTAATTGATTTCCATGAATAATAAATTATATACAGATTTTTAATAAGTACTCAGGTTTTATTTATTTTGTATTTTTTGGAGACTATATAATGAAAAAAAAAAAGACAATTCAAAAACAGTGCATGCTAAATCCTTGTATGATCCTTTGTCTTGTATTTATCTTATCCTGTATGTAAGCAATACTTATGCAGTTTACCTTTTTTTCTAAAAGCATGAGAAATGGTCTTGGTAGAAGGGACAGATATTGCAATATATATATATATATTGTTAGACAAATAGATGTATTGACATTATTATGTGAAGTAAAAAAAAAATGTTTGTCACTTTAAAATTTCATTAAGAATGATAGAATATATTCTTTAAAAAAAAAATCATTTTATTGAGAATGAAATACGATGAGTGTCTTCTGGGTCTTGGATCAATACTAATTATAACATTCCATTTAGTGTTACAATTTTCAAGTTTTGAGATTTCATTTTAACCAGACCAAAAATCAATAAACTGATTTGATGAAACAGTTTTACTGCGTAAAAATGCAACCAAAGGGCATTCTAACAACTTTAAGACTCAGCAAAAAAAAGACAGTAAAGGTGTAAATCTGTGATCGATTAATGGGGGGATCCATTTACCTCAGAATGCTAATTGGTGCCTGAGAATATTTCACTTTAAAAAAATAACTACCTGCAAATGTTGGGTCCATAAAAATCTATGACAATTTGGACCAATCCTTTAAAATGCCTAGTCATTTTATAAACAATTTTGGCTTCTAGGGTTCAATCCTGAGGCTAATGAAACGGGACCAACTTGCCTCTTCAAGTATCAAACATCCCACAAATTCCAAGGAAATGATAAAAATAAAAAACAATGCAAGTGCTTTATCCTATAAAAATTGAAGTAGTTTACATTACATGCAAGATCTAATGAAACAGTTTAATGAGAAATTAAGTGAAACATGTTACTACTTTGTTATGTATTTAAAAAATAATAAGCAAATAATGAATTATAACAATATACATGTATTATAAATATAAAGACTGAATAGAGCAACAAAATTTTTTTTTAATGTTAGTGCAAAACAATCTTTTTGCCAACTGCTGTAAATGTTAAGGAAAATTAAAAACCACTTTTATCTCAATGCACAAACTGATACAAATTAAATAAGTATAGCACTAACTTGATTTTTCTATCAAATTAATGACTAATTAATTATGTTTAAATTATAATTTTTTTTTTTAAATTCATTTAGAAAATTTACAAAAAAAAAAATACCTATACCAAAGCCAAGCTCATTGATGAAATTCTACACTTAATTAAAAAGTTATTAATTTACTAAATTATTTACTCATATTATATAGCAGTAGTTAGGCTAATAGCCCATTGAACAGGTCACAATACCCATATCTCATGTGATTTAGATAAAGACTGAATTTTTTTTTAAAGTTCTGTTATGTCAATAAGGGCCATCTGGGCAGTTAAAGGGTAAAGAAATAAATGTGAATGAGCCTTATTGTTTATTCTGTATTTGCTTTTTATAAGTCAAGAGTAGGACAGATAATCTATCAAATAACTAAAAAAAAAAAGGGCAAAACTAATGGCTAATACATACTATTCTACATTATCTGAATAAAAATTCTTTTTTCTCACCATTTTTCCATGGATCTGGAGGTTCAAAATATCCAGAAATGAAAGTATCTTTGGGAAAACTTATTCCTTTTTTTCCTTTTTTACAAATTTGTTCTTCATGTTTGACAGATGCATCTGTACTATGTTCATGTGTCTGTTTATCTTTAACAGATTCAGAAATACCTACATTTACTAAACTGACAGTACTAGAATCCTCTGAAATTATAACTGAGTCAGTAAAGTGACTAAGACTTAAACCAGGATTTTCACAATTATTCCACTTAACACAGTCCTGATTAAGAATATGCACTTGTTGCTCGATCACTTCATCAATTCCATCCGACTGCTTTACTTTGCCGTTATCAAAACAATGACTGTCGGACATCTTACCGTTTGGGTAATGTTTGTTGATATTGGTAAAATCCTCATTGTTTACAACATTGCTCTCAGCTGTTAATTTTTGCGATAAAGTTTTGGCAATGAAAACATCTTGCAAAGGATCCTTGCCGACAGAGTCATTCATTGTTTCGGCCATTGTCTGTTTTGTTATGCCATTGATTTAGATTTAATGAAATATTCCAAAGAAAAAGTGGTTAATTTACAACAAAAACAATAAAACCATTCGAGTGATTCGCACCACGGAATTATCTTTCTCGGATGGCTGCCATTATACGCCTGCGTCAAATGACTTCCGGCTAATAATCTTTCACGAATATGTATTGGTTAATTTTTGTGAGAATAACCAATGATACACAATCTATCGGCGAAACGGTTGGCGGATATTTCAATCAAAACAAACCGTCCATTTCCTTAAAAAATATAAAATTTCGGTCCAATTACAGCCTGCTTGTCATAAAAACTGCTAGTCCGCTACAATTAATAGGTTAGTTAGACATAAGTTTTACTTACTTACTGTGTAGTATTTACCTTAGAAATTCTAGATTTAGAATTAATGTTGATTGTTAACGACTGTCCGCCGAAGAGATGAATGGTTCTTTTATAATCATATCCAATGTTTTTTTGCAAAGGTCTTAATGAGAATCGAACCATTTATCTCGTGGCCGGACTGACGTTAACAATTACCATTACTGGAATTAAATGATAATTGTTTTTTTTTTTTTTTCAACAGTCAATTAACCAATACTGAGTACTTGGAAAACTTCATTCAAACTTTTTTGTGATGCCTTTCAACAATATAGTCTTCTGACCTACTTATAATTACAGTTTATACTTTCAATCATCAGGATGCCTCGCGCCAGTGGTAAGTTATATAAATGTCAACTGTTATACAATAGAACAGTTAATCCTACCATGGCAAAACTAAATCTGTGGCGAAAGATAGTTGGTAATGGAGAAGTGGACTCTTTTCCTTCTCTTTATGAGATTTTAACAAGTTCTGATTGTAAAGTTTATGCTGATACTTTGAACGCAGTGGTTACGGCCGGCGTAATCCGTATTTTTTTTTCCGGGTACCAGCCATAGATATTGCTCCTAATCCTAACCCTATTCCTAATATAATGGCTGGTACCCGAAAAAAAAATACGGATTACAGCCCTATTCCTAACCCTGGCCGTTCTTTGAAATGTATAGAAAAGCATTTAGAGAATGTACAAGGACCCTGAAAGATTGTTTTCCCAATTTAAACAAAATTATTAAATGTAAAAGATATCCATTCAAAATAAATGCATCATACATGCCAGAAGTTTTATCCGTTGCAGATGAAGTGCAATGATTGTTGGAATTAGCTTCAGACAGTTCATTGAAAAATAAACATAAGGCATGTAAAAAAAAAATGTCAATTTGTTTGCAAATTAAACATTTTCAACAGAGAAAAGTATGAAATAGATCTTGCCTTTACCAACATCATATCTATATGAAGTTATTTTTTTTTTTAAGATTTGTAGACATTAAGTCAAAAAAAAAAAGGAACTGGCTTTTGTATATAGAATCGCATCTCAGGTTGAAATTAACAAGGGAACCAAATTATGATGATCTGTATTCTCAACATAAATGTCAATTTGTTTGCAAATTAAACATTTTCAACAGAGAAAAGTATGAAATAGATCTTGCCTTTACTAACATCATATCTATATGAAGTTATTTTTTTTTTAACATTTGTAGACATTAAGTCAAAAAAAAAAAGGAACTGGCTTTTGTATATAGAATCGCATCTCAGGTTGAAATTAACAAGAGAACCAAATTATGATGATCTGTATTCTCAACATAACCTATTTCATTGATTATAATGAATATTATTTATAATAAAACCTGTTTGTGTACTTAGTATTACAAAAAATAAAAAAAAGGGGTTAAGTAAATGTGAAGTTCGTGAAACACTGCAGTATAACAAAAGAACTTACATAAGCCTACCAGACTTTCTGTATACCAGGTTGGAAAGTGTAAATAAATGCAGACACAAACATAAGCGCTGAGAGGGGGAAGGTGTCAGAAGTACAACAAAATATCTTTTATTTGCATGAATGATAGAAAGCATTTTTCTCTAAATGGCTAAAGAAAAATTAAGGGGTAGTTCAAGGCAGCTGTGAAAGGAGGTAACCTGAACACTTGTCAAGAACCCCAAACTTTAAAGGGTCCCATAACTTTCAGATCTATTTTTTCTTTATTTATTTAATTGCTGCGAAATTAGGGGAAATAGTGGGCCTAGAATTTCTAGATGCTGCACTTAATAGTTGCAAATGTATAGAATGTACCTCATTTATTTTATTATCTTGTGCACATATAGTCTTTGTTTCATTGCTTAGGTTACCCAAGCAATGTTTTATCCAATAGCCCTAAAATTAATCATAGCACTGGCCTTTGCTTAAATGTTATTTTTAGAAAGAAATAAAATTTGTAATTTAACATATTTATCCTTTGTGATTATTTTGATGACTTAGACGTCTTAGCAGGAAAGCACAAGATTTGAGATATTCTCCACAGTGTTTTGCTTTCCTAACTACAAAGTGCCTTTAATCTTTTTAAAGCTGCATATGTAAACCTTTTTTCATTTTCAAGGGGCAAAGAAGAATCCGAGCTCACACCAACTTCCAGAGCAACTTCCTGCGGGTACTTTATTGCAAGACTTATGCAAACAGGAATGGAGTTTGGGGAAGGTCATTGGAAAGGGTGGCTTTGGTCTTATTTACTTGGGTAGGTAATCAACTTCAAGATAAACTAATACTAATGAATTTATTTATCTATGAAATAATTTACCCTCTGTATGCAGATTGGTAAATATTATTGAATATTTAAATCTGATGCAGGTATGATTCTTCCTCTGTATGTCTTGATGAAGTTAATGGAGCTAGGGCCCAGTGATGTATATTTCTTTACCATTATATCAGTTGTAATTTTCTTTGTTTCTACAATTCTTAGTTTTCATTTCTTTCAGGTAAAAAGTTATATAAAAAAATATGTGAATTTTTTTTATGAAAACTTTTTTTTTTTTGTTATATGCTTTTTTTCCCTTTTTTATTTTTTTTTCGCATAATTTCAAACATTAATTTCATAAAGATCATCTTTAGGTTTGTCAAAAAATTGTCTTTTATTATCATTTTTTTTTAATTTTCAGACATGATTAAATCCTCTGAAATTACTTTTTCAAACATTTTTCATTTATAATTGTGGATTATGATTTTTTTTCTCATGTCTACCATACCTGCATCAAGATTATTGAATTGGTTAATCTGTTGATGTGATGGCTTTTATCTTTTTTGTCCTGATACTTTGATGCAATTTTTCTTTTTTTCTGTAAATGTGTTTAGAAATGTTAAAAAAAAAAGAATTAAATTATATATATATTATATATATATACTCTTGTTAAGGAAACAATCAAAAGTTAAATTCAAAGCAACAAAAAGTAAAAAATAAAATTTATAATAGATAAATTTCACTTATGACATGACAACATTGTATTAAATATTGAATTTCTAATCAAGGCTGATTCCGTCTTACTTCTAAATTGTGAAATTCTATTTTTAAAATTATCTTAAACAAATTATTAATTTTCTTTAAAAATGATGTTTAATGATTTCTTTCAACAGTAACGCCTACTGCACAGCCTATATGCTTAGCTCCATTTTTAATTTGATGATAACCTTTTAAAGGATTTAATTACATTTTTCTAGCTTCAAGACGCAATCCCAGTTTGAAGTCAACACCTGAAGATCGTGTAATTAAAATAGTATGTATTTTCTTTTATTAGCTCCATCTTAATTTTTTCATACAGTGTAATCGTCTTACAGTATGTTATTTTATGATGAATGTATATTTCGGTTTTGATTAATTCACCTTTTATTTTATTTTTTGCTGTAGTTGTCTGGTAAGATTATGACTAAACTGAAAGTAAAACATTCATCATTCTGTCAGTAACCTTTCACTATGATGTTTTTAGTCTTAAGTTTATTAGACATATTTTAGAATCCAATATGTATGAAAAACTGAAATAAGCATTTCTGCAAAATTGGTTTTATTCTTAATAAAACACAGCTGAATTATAATAAGCAAGTCAGTCTCTTAAAAACAATTAGTTCTTCGTATGGGCAATATATTAAAGAAACTACTTGATGTATTTTTTATTAGATCTATTATTTTTAAGTTATAAGTAATGCGAATTAGCAATTCATTTCAAATAGACTATAAATGACTTAAATATTATGGTATATTGTGTGAAAAATCTCTGTTGTCCAAGTATGATTCATTTTTATAGTTTAATTAACTCGTATTACTAATTTTTTTTAGGAGCCTAAATCAAATGGCCCCCTCTATTGTGAGATGCAGTTTTATCAGCGAGTTGCTAAACCAGATTGCAGTAAGTAAATATTTTGTCTCTCAAGTCTTTTATTTCTCTTATTTTTTTAGTTTTTTTTTTAATTGTGAATCAAGATGTCACCAAATGAAACCATACTTAAATATTTTTATTTCGTATTTTATTTTTTTACCCTTAACCGATATGGTCATTGGGGGGAAAGGACATGAAAGCACAACATATATATTGTTGTGTCCATTCATTCCCCCCCCCCCCCCCCATACTTAATTAATTTACATCTAATTCTAGCTAGTATTTTTTTTTTCCTATTTAAATTACCATACTAAATATTTGCCAAATAATTTGGTACACATTAATTCTTTAATTAATTTATTTCATACAAATTGTTTATACATGTATAAGTGTTTAATAACTGTATATTATTTTCTCTTGGATACCCCTTCCTCCTTTATTTCCTCAAAACTAGGAAAATGTGTTGTTGTTTTTTTTTGTATGTTTGAAGGAAAGGACAGGGTTTTTGAATGCAAGAGAAAAATGCAAATGTATAAATATTTGTTAAATGACACTGTTTAAGTTGATGTCAGAAGTGGTCATTATGCCTTTTTCATGCTGAAAAAAAAATCAGAAAAAAAGCATAGCAATTATTGTGACACTATTTTTCTACCTTTATGAAAGATGTACTGAAAGTGTGACTTAAAACCACTCATTTGTTTTTAATTTTATCCACCAATATTGTTTTTTTTTCAGTTCAAGCTTTTATAGAAAAAAAAAAACTGAAATACCTGGGTATTCCCCCATTTATTGGAACTGGTAGCCTCAATGCAAGTGGTAAAGAATACCGTTTTCTTGTTATGAATCGATTTGGAACAGACCTACAGAAACTTCTCATGGAGCGAGGTGGTACTTTCTCTCCAAATGTTGTTTTTACTGTTGGCCTTCGCATGGTAAAATTTTTTTTTTTTAATTTTTTTTTTTTTAAATGCTAATAAAAAATTTAATTTCAGTAATTTCTACATTGTTTTTAATATTTGAATGTATGCGTTTTATTTGACTTCATTTCATATATAATATTACATTTTTGCCACTAGCTAGACGCTCTTCATTATTGTCATGAAAATGAATATGTACATGCTGACATCAAAGCTTCAAATATATTACTAGGATATCACAGTGGAAAGGATGTTCCAGAGGTAAAAATATTTTTTTACTAGCTGTATTTTGCAAAACATTTCTCATTATAAGCACTTCTGATCAAAGGAGTACGGTATTTTAAAAAAATTAAATTTCCCTTTAAAATTTTGATTTTTAGTTTTTTGAATATTCGGTTGGTTAAATATATTTTCTGTGGAAATACATATTCTTTAAAGATTTATTTTATGTTCAAAAGTGAGAATTTCTCATTTTAAAGAGGTAGGGTAGGAACATTTTGATAAAACGTGATAAATATTCAACAACTGTGCAGACAGCAGTGTTTCTAGCCTTTAGTGATGGTCATTTTGGGATTGAAGCTGTGTTTGGTCTGATATTAGTTGAACAGCTCACAATCATAATTTTTATTCAAAGTAGCAAAAGATAAAATTTCAACTGGCAAAATGTAACGTTTCTGGCCAGTTAAAATGGACTAGGAAAAAATATGAAGAAAAAAAAAGTATATTGAAACGTAGCATAGTAGGGAAGTAAAAAAAGGCACAACTTATTCAATGGGACATTTTAAAGACTAGTTTTATGTTTTTTTAATAGCATACATGTATGTGTTATGCTTATTGAAAATGAATTCTACCAGTTATTTTGGAATTATATGTTGTTGTTTTTATAAAAAGAAAACTTGAAATATGTTTTTCTCAGTTTGTCAATTTTGCCTGTGTGTACCTTAGAAAAGTTCCATTAATATTTTTTCTAATTTAGGTAGGCGTATAATGTTTTTGTAAATTTTATCACAACTTGATATTACAAATAATAAGGTAGATTTAATCCCATTATTTAAATTATTTTTACAAAATGAAGATTTTATTGCAGAGTTTTAATTTAAAATTAGGCAGTCGATGATACCCTTTACATTGTACCACTATTTACTACACTATGTACCAATATTTACGACACAGTGTACATGTAATAACAACACACCATACAATGTACCACTATTAACTACACAATGTACCAACAATAACTGCACTATGTACAAATATGAACTACACTATGTACATATATTTGCTGTGTGTTACCAATCCTATCATGGTAAAGATCCCTGTTAGGTGAATGTGCTATATAACAATTAAATAAAAATATTCAGCATTTCAATCAATACATATATAAATCATTTTAATTAATTTTTTAGCTTAGAGTGTAAAATGAAGGCTATGAAAATTGTGTTCAAAAATTATCTGTATTATGTTAATTTTCTTGCTTAAAAGGGTTTCTTTTCTCGCAGAAGTCTTAATCCTTTTTCATTGTTAAATCCTGTTGCCAATAATTTCAATGCATCAAATGGGCTAAAAAAATCTGAACATTTATTGCAGGTCTATCTTGTTGATTTTGGTCTAGCCTACAGATATACAGTAGATGGTGTTCACAAAACCTATAAGGAGGAACCAAGACAAGCTCATAATGGCACAATAGAATTTACAAGCAGAGATGCTCATAAAGGAGTTGGTAAAGAAATGTTTTATCTATTTTCAAATGCATTGATTTGTTTCCTTTCACATTGATTTAATTTTGAAATGAAGAATATGTCAGGGAAATGAAAATAAACATTTATCTGAAGAGTTCAAATACTGAATACTTAAATGAATGTTAAAGACGAGAAATTTTATATTTTTGTTTTGTAATAGTACCAAAATGTATTTAATTTTTTTTTAAATCATCAGCACCATCACGTCGAGGTGATATGGAAATACTTGGTTACTGCATGCTTCAATGGTTGTGTAAAAAGTTGCCTTGGGAAGATAATCTGAATAATGCAGCTTATGTTGCTTCAAGTAAAGAAAAGTAAGCAGGTTATTTCATAGCTGTACAGTTAAATATCTTTATTATTAATGCTAGGGGGTGCAAGGAAAAAATCACTGACAGGGTCATTAATTTTGAAGTATTGGCACCACTGAGCAGTTAAAGAATGGTAAAAACACAAAAAAAAAGTGTTCGCTTGAGAGGGGGCTGGTGTGAATGACAAAAAAACTTAACATCATAAGTCGACAAGCTCATACAAAAATTACATTCCTTTACTAAAATGAGCAGCTTGCTGCATGTGAAGTTCTGTGGTGGGGGGTGGGGTCAAGTTTAAAAATTACGCACAACATTACTAGCCAAGTAATTTGCAGAAACTGGTTTTGTGTCACTATCAATTAACTAAAACAAAAATTCGCCCTTTAGATTCATGAAAGACATTCCCAGACACATCAAGACGTTGAATTCAAATTTGCAGTCGTGTACAGGTAACATTGTTGTGTTTGAATTAGCATTAATATTTATATTATACATTGCATTAATAGCTATAGTCTTTACAATGTATTCATTTTGAAAATTTCACCATTTCATTGTTAGAATTTTGTTTTAAACTTAAAAAAAAAAATTACCTGTTCCTCAGAAACTGTTAAAAAATATTTTGAACTGGTGAACACATTGAAATATGATGATACACCTAACTACAACAGTTTCAAGAAAATTCTTCTTGATGGTTTAACAAGTGTTGGGCAAAAGGATGAATGGAAAATTGATTTTACAAAGGTAAGCAATCTGTCAAAATTTTATTGCAATTTCCCTCTCCTCGAAGGCCTGCGATGGTTATAAAATAACACTAAGGCAATCAAGGGTTATAAAAAAAAAACATGTACATTAAGTGATTTAATAATATGATCATAGATGTAGAAAATATATTTTTAATTGCCTCATATGTTTCTGTTTATTTGTCCCAAGAATAATTTAATTTCAACCTCTATATAGCTTAAAATGCTCATATAAACATGTATTTCATTAATTGTAATACTCCTGCACTGGAATTTTACATTTATTTTTTTAACAACTTCTGTCAATGACTTGACATTTCAATTTTCTACTTAGACATATTTTTTTAACCTTTTATTTCTGAAACAAAATTTGTAATTTTTTTTTTTTTTTTAAATTAATGGTATATTATTATTACATACTTTTATATATTACATAACATACACTTAAAATTAATTTCAAATTAATTGGCTAGATTATTCAATTTTTTAAAATCTTATCAATAGGTATTCAGGTCAATAGGCTTGTATTGCATTTAAAAAAAAAAACAATTAACATCCAATGCTAGTGTTTTTTGTTCTTTATCATTCCCTACACACTTAGTCTCTTAAAAGAAAGAGTGAAGGGTCAGAGGAGCCAGCAGCCAAAAAAGCAAAGTCGCCACGGAAATCCCCTTTGACGCCAAAGAAAAAATGTAAACCTCAATCGCCACCTGCAAACAGATCATCTGTTAAAGTTACTAGCCCCGCTTTACCCAAAGCCACAAAAGCTAAAAACCTGGTTTCTGAAGCTAAACAATCTCCAGCTGCTGAAAAGAGATCTCAAGTACTTGCCAGCTCCTCAAAGACCAAAGTAAAGTCCCCGGTTGTTGAAAAGAGATCTCAAGTACGTGCCAGCTCTTCAAAGACCAATGTAAAGTCCCCAGCTAGTGAAAAGAGATCACAAGTACATGCCAGCTCCTCAAAGACCAAAGTAAAATCCCTAACACCGAAGAAAATTAAAATTCCACCTCCAACAAAATCACCACTAACAGGTAATTAAGTTTGAACACTCATGAAATCTAAAAAATTTTTTTTTTTTTTCATTTTGTTCAGTGATCATACTATTAAGATTTATATACATATATAAGTGCTCAAAATATTTGATTTGTATTTTTTCTTAGCTTTGGTTAATTCATATTAGTCAAATGAAGCTACACAAAAATTTCTTTTTTACAAATATGGAGACAGGATGATTAAAAAGTTTAATTTATACATGTGTTGCTAATCTTCAAAATGATAAGGAAATACTTTTGTTTATTCAGTATAAATATTGATTTCAGTTTCATTACTTTTTTTTATTATAAAAGCAAAAAAGAAATGTAATACATGAACTGTATTTACTTTATAAATTTCATATTATTAATTTGACTTTTTTTTTAAACCTAAATTTTTGTGGTATGATATCAATGTCATCTTAATTTTCTCCCTTTTTTTAATCACTGAATTTCTAACATTTTTTTTTTTTTAATTTCATTTATGTCATTTCAGATAGTAAAAGCAACCGTGCCCCATATTTCAAGCGTAAAAGAATAGTTGTCAGCCAATCCAATGCTTCTGTTCAGACAAGTCCATGTTTGAAAAAATAGTTTGTACTCAACATCACGACCCATTCAACTAGCTCATCTGAATTTTTTTAATCAAATAAATTTCATACATTGTAATTTTTCTCAAGTGAGTTTTCACATTTTTTTTTTGGCAGATTTTATAAACGCTTCAAAGGGATATTAAAAAAAAAAATTACAAATGTGCACATGCATCATAATGAAATTAAACAACAAACCAAGTGCAATATTATTTTTTTTACTTGTTTTTTTTAAGTACCGCATGTAAAAGAATACAGCTTTTTAATAATTTTTTTCTTTGTTGTGATATAAATTATTGAAAGATTAATACATGTATCACAAAAAATGTTTCCGTCTTAGATAGTTAATCTCCTTGAAATTTTTTTATCTGCACTGTAATTTATGTCACACACAAAACAAACATTTTCCTGAAAATCGCACTGTATTGTAAATGATGAAATTTTGTTGACCTTGTTCATTTTCATTCAAAATAAATACAAACATTAGTATGCCACATTTCAAAGTTGAACATTTTTTTATGGTACACTGCTTTAACTACCTCAAGTGAATCTTTTAATAGTGTCAAAGATATTTTTTTAAATCACTATAATTTAAACAAGCCAAGAAAATATAAACTGCTAGCCAATCCATGCTAGCTAATTTAATTTTTTTTACTCTAATAATTTAACATGTTCCCCATAGAAAAATTTAACTGTACCCTTTTATAGTTAAATAAATTAACTGCAAAAAAATCGTGTGAAAAAATCAGTTTCTGGGGACCCAAGAATGGTTAAAAAAAATGGTTTAGAATGACGGACTTATACTTTTGTAAAGTTTGTAACAATATTTAAGTGTCCTTGTTTTTATTTTTCCAACAGCAGGAAATTAAGACTACAATTAGTCAGTCATACATGTAAATATGTCCATGAGGAAAGCAAAAGCTTTAACGTTTACTTACCGGTACATATTTTACTGTTGAAGTTAAACACAAAAAAGGAAAACAAAAAGGTTAAATGTTAAGTCTTTGATTGAAATGTTCATTTGCTTTGTACATTCATCAAAGCAGCCTTTAATTTTGTTTGAATTGATCTAATGTTTAGTTCTTATGTCATTTTACAAACGTAAAGTTATTAACATACAGCTACATCGACATTGATCAGTAAACAGTTAAAAGAAATACTGATTTTATTTTCATTGCTACAACCCCAACGTGTGTTAGCAAACCGAAGGGCCCTTGCATTAATTAATTAATTTTTGCGCAGCGGGGGCATCCTGGCACCTCGTCTAGCGCTCTGTCTCTTTGCCATATTGTTGTTTCTAGACCTTGACCTCACAGACCTGCCTTCGTCTGTATCTGCCGAATTGGCTCTACGTGTGGGCGATGATGACTCCAACGCAATAGCCTCCCTTTGAGAGTTCAGTTGATCTGTGTTTTAAAAACATTTCAGAAGAATTAAAACCTACACAGTGGCTAAATATGGAAATCTTCGGAAAATAAAATCGTTCTTCATAGGGTGGGAAGACAAAAAAATAGGCAAGGTGGTAGTGAGTCAAACAGTAGCTACCAAATCGTAAGGGGTTGCGAATTTGCTATGCTTGTTATATTGGGGGAGTTTTCTAGTGTTAAATAATGTTATATTGGGGGAGTTTTCTAGTGTTAAATAATGTTATATTGGGGGAGTTTTCTAGTGTTAAATAATGTTATATTGGGGGAGTTTTCTAGTGTTAAATAATGTTATATTGGGGGGAGGTGGTAAAAAATTGATTTTTTTTTCGTTATATAATATGTGAACGGCCTCTAATGAGTTAAACAATAGCTACCACATCGTCGTAAGCCGTGAGATTAGACTCGTCTTTGGCAACAGTCCCAACTAGTGCACTTTCATTCCATAATTGTGACGTACAATAAGTTCATGCACACAGACTGGCGTAAGTCGTGTCACTCGTTTGTCAGTAATAAGAACAACACTCACAAACCACGCAGACATGAATTCTGGCGCCCAGACAACAACGGGGGCCCCTCTGACCTACATTTCCTCAATTTTACATCAAAATAAATCGACGAACCCCACCCGGGGGGGGGGGGACAAGTATTCGGGTTTGACCCCCCCCCCCTTCACGGCCAGACCACCACAAGGTTCCGCCCATAGACATACTATCTTGGCTAGTATATCTACGGGTAGACAACACCGTTGGAGTTATGTTGTATCTGGTAGCGTTGAGGATGCGAACCCGACTGGTATTGTGTTTGTTATGGGTCCGAATCTCTGATACGTTACATGTGCCCTCGCATTAATTAAGTACCAGATTTAGACTATATTTTAGT
This sequence comes from Bulinus truncatus, assembly GCA_021962125.1. Classification (NCBI taxonomy): domain Eukaryota; kingdom Metazoa; phylum Mollusca; class Gastropoda; family Planorbidae; genus Bulinus; species Bulinus truncatus. Next base: position 5,627,054 of record JAGDYQ010000038.1, on the reverse strand, counting down.
AAGGATGACCTCATTGAGAAGATGCAGCGCAAGTGTTGCCACGAATGGGGGTCTGTGAGGTAGAGATACTATAAATAGCCACACATTAGTCAAAATCACAATACGTATTGAGATGAAAAAGATGTTTGAATCGTGGGGAAAGATCAGATGTTTATAAAGTATAAACTAATACAAATTATGGTTCTGAGAAGAGATAGGCGTGTAAACAGCAATAGAGAACGTACAGTTGTCTATGCCTGGAGTGTGATTCGCACAACATCGAAAAACTGGTCACATAAACTCAGTGCCAGCTGCATCGGTAGCTAAAATAATTCTATAAATACATTTTCACAATAGGGAAAACTTGATTGAGCCCTAGCACACGTTGCAAGCCCAAGTTGCGTCGTCTAAGATGGTCCCAACGGCGGTTCACACGCAGTGCTATTTTTTTTTTTAAAAGGGTACCGAAACGCCGTCGTATCATAAATAAATAACACTGAGAATAGTGCAGTAAACAAAACTCTACGGGGAAAAGGTGTCGGAACGTCGTTCCGGTGCATTCTGCCAGAAAAGAAGAACTGGCCATACAGAACACACTCATTCAAGTTGTATAGCCTATCCTCAAAACTGAACATTTACCCTTTTTGGTAATTGAAGCTCATCTCTTCGATCCTGTAAGTCACTGATGATGCGTTTTTATGCTGCTCTACCATATCAAAGAGTGCAATGAAAATAGAGGCAGGACCGAAGATATTGAGGATATTTTCGCCATGACCTGAAAAAAAAGAAATCTCTTGGTTCTCACAGGAGATCGAACCAATGAGTCACGTGATTTTGCATCGGTTGACCATCCATCCCCTACCATTTTTTATATCGCCGTACAATTTTAACTTCAGGATTTACAATTTTTCTCTCCCCCCCCCCCCCCAGACATTCCTTTGTGTCAGCAATATTTATTACGGTAATTCTTATTAATAGGCCTATTATCAATTGTGGGGTCCATAACAACTTGGGGGGGGGGGCTCCAAAAACAATCATACTGCCCCGTCTGTGGCCCCTAGAGGCCCGTGCTACTTCTATAACGTCGCCAGATGCCTTTTTGTGGCAAATTCTATAGTATTACTTTTACTTAGATCACCCTTCACATATTAACAGTAAACACACGCACGTGACTGGTGAGACAGTGTCACGCAAGTACAGTCTGCACTTGCCTATAAAATCTTGATTATGAGCTAAACTGTATAATAGAGGTCTGTAAGCTGCTGGTTTGATGCTATCGTCTTCATCAGAGCTCTTCTCATCTGTAATTTCAGATTAAGTAGTAAGATTGATTAATTTAAAAAAAAAAAAGATCTTTATACTTACACTTGAAAAACAAACAAACAAGGGAGATATATGTAACTGTTTATTAGAACTGACACAAACGTTCCTACCCACACACACACATACACACATGAATTGAATTCTTAAACTAGATTCGATCGTCCAGTGATATATGTTTTAGAAGCCACGACACGATCTTTTTTTTTTTTAGCGTAAGCGCAGAGGCGTATCTAGTTATTGTGGCGTCCTGTGAGAGTTACATTTTTTTGCCGGCCTCTTCCCAATCTGAAAAGTGGAAAAAACATTTACAGCCCTCTTTCGGCGCCCCTTCATAGTTCGGCGCCCTTTGCGATCGCAATACCAGCAGAAGCCTTCCTACGCTACTGCATAGGGTTTAAAATATGTGTCTTTACCTAGCCCCCCCCCATCCTCCCCACATCAATACATAATAACGCCTCTAGTCAGTGGCGTAGCGAGCTTAACTCGCGCCCAGGGCAAAATACCTTTTTAGCGCCCCCCCCATTCGAAAACCATATAATATTATATGTCAAATATACCATTTGGCGCCCCTTTGTGAGTATAGCGCTTCGGGCATAATGCCCCCCCTTGCTCCACTCACTACGCCACTGCTAGGTAAAGAAACGGATAAGTACTAAAGCAATTTGACATTTTATTCCTTGCATAAGTTTTTTTTTCCTTTGCGATTTTAACTATGATGACATAATGCATTGCATAATATATTACATAATACATTAGGCTACATAATACATACCTCATGTGTAAAAATGTCAATGTCAAACAAAATGTATGCGAACTAACATTACACTTACAAGCAAGTCGGGGGGGGGGGGGGTAGGACTTAGTTACAGTGAGTATAAGCGTTTTTTTTGAGTTACTGAATATTAAAAGTATACACTCGCCCGCTTGATGGTGCAAAACGCCCTGGGGACAGGAAAGCAGAGTCGCGGAGTACTATGGTGCATAGGGGTGAAATACGCCCTGGGGACAGGAAAGCGGAGTACTATGGTGCATAGGGGTGAAATACGCCCTGGGGACAGGAAACGAGAGTCGTGGAGTATTTTTGTGCAAAGAATATATGAGGGTGCAAAGGGGAGCAATACGCCCATGGTAGCCCCTGAGGGGTGGCAACAACACAATTTTCGTCTTCGAAATCCCCCCCCCCTCAAAGCACCAACTTTACATTTGCGCCATTATTTCCCCGTGTCTCTTAGAAGAGCCCAAAACAAAAGTTTCAGCTCCCGGGCGTCAACAGACATTAATCTGCTTCTGGTAATGCCCACTGTCCTGGTTTGTTGTTAATGTAGAAAAAACAACATACTACCAACTTACAAAACATTATAAGTATGTAAACAAAACATTGTACAACGGTTTAATTATAGGGAATCACTTTAAAACAAAAGCTGTGTCTGTTGATGAGTGTACTTACTATAGGCTGAATGGGGAGAAAAAACTCAATAAGATACCACTAGCTTACTATACGTAAAAACATGTAAACAAGACTTAGTCCAGAAGTTTCAGTTAGGGGAAACCCCTAGCCTAGCCCACACAGTAAACAAGAGTTGCGTCCGCTGGTGTATGACTTGTGTACAATGAAGAAAAAAAGTCAATGAAGATACTGCCAGCTATATTTTTAAAATATGTAAACAAAGCTTAGACAAACGGATCATGGCCACCTTGACCTATCTAGATGGCCGCGAGCCAGCTTCATTTAGAGGAAAGACCAAAGCTAGCGGTTTCAATAAGGGGAAACAACTTGCCTGCACAGTAAACAAGTGTCATGCCTACTGGTCAAAGCGAATTATTTGTGCTAAAAATGTAAACAAAACATTGGTTTATGGTCTCATTCTGGTGGATCTCATGGACTGTGTTGTTGGTGGATGACGTGTGTCGTCAGAGCGACGAATTTTACGGCGAGCACACAGTGTGTGGGGGGGGGGCGCTGGGCCCCGACTTCTGAAAGGTCCCGCTTTTCTTTTTTGTTGGCTTGGTTTCATATGTGAGATTTATAACACAAGTTTTCAATCGTCGGTAAAACATAAAAGCAAGATTTGTTTAGTTTACGTTTAGGATTGTCTCTCTTACTTTGGCCAGATATGTTATAACATTATTATCTTTTAATGTATAAGTGTTAACGTCTGTATACATGTCTGTATGCCCTTTCCCGTTAAAAATTTCTTTACGGTTTGTTGAGTCTTTTTTTAATGTTGACTTTATAGTAATAAAAAATATTTTTTAATTAACCCAAAAGAAAAATCATTTCACAAAAAATATGGTCAAAGAAAGGTATTTTTAAAGATTTTTTTCCTCCTGTCGCAGTTATCATAATCTCCAACACAAATGTTTGCAAACAACACATAGAACGTGCACGCGCTACAAAAAATAAATGTGGTCAAAAAGAGATAACCGTGTAATTATCATGTAATTATTTTGAAATATTTTTCCTATCGCAGTTACCCTAGTCTCCAACCCAAAAGTTTGCAAACAGTACTTAAGTTGAAAGTTTGATGTAGGAAATGCTTGTTTCCGTTGTTAGCCTGACCAAAATTAATTCCAATGACAAGTAAAAGTGTGTAGGCATTGAACTAGCGATACAATCACAGATAGAATATTGACTGCGGCCAGGGGCGGATTTGGGGGGGCGGGGGGCATGGCATCATTAAATTATCGAAATATTTTTTGTTCTAAGACATCAAAGAACCATCACTTTATTTTTGCCCCCCCCCCCCGGGGTCAAAGTTGTCTAGATCCGCCCCTGACTGCGGCTATTGAAATCATATTTATCTTAATTTTTTTGTTATATTTTTCTGTTTTTTCTATTTGTAATATCAATTTCTATGCCATGACTATAGCAACACTGATAAACTCTATGTCTTCTGCTTCAATTACTTTCTTTGCTGTTATACCAGAGTAAGAATACATTAAACATATCCAGTAAATTATTTTATTATATCTATTAGCAAGTATGTTCTCTCTAGACTATAATTAAAATTTCCAGCAGATGTATATAAATCGACTTTCCAGCTGTTGCTTCAAGCCAGTTATAAAATTTTGTAAGATTTGTAAATCTATTTTTTTCCTTTGCATCCATTTTGATTACAGTTTACACTGACAGTTATTTTTTTTTTTTAATTTATGTACATGTACATGAATTGGGAGTATGATGATACATGTATTCAGAAATGAAAGTATTGTTCAGTACTATCACAAATAGTATTGTAATAGGGGGATGACCGCTTAAATTACATCTGATGTTTCTATATCAATTTGTACCAAAAGCGAGAAACTCATTTACCCCCCCCCCCTACAGTCAGATCCTGAAGGACGATTGGAGTCAATACTCGGTTATTTTTGGACTTTTTACCCATACTACTTTTACCCTTTTTGTTCCAATAACATATTTCGGGAACACACTGGTAGTAGGTAACTTGAATATGATTGATTGTTGGTTATGTTATTGAAAACCTAATCACCGCCGGCTGGAATCAGGGAGAGGTTTCCCAATTGCGGGCTGCATACTTGCCGGTAAAAGGGTCGGTCTTACGAATTGCGGGGCCCAATTCAACGGATGCTTGCGAGGCCCCTCTTCTAATTTTTTTTACAATAAAAAACTATTACTATTAATGCTACATGTAAATTGCGGGGCCCCTGCCAGGCAGGCCCGTAGCCAGAGGGGGGCTAGGGGGGCTGAGTCCCCCCCCCCCGTTCATGACCTGAGCCCCCCCCGTGCATGATTTGAGCTTTTTGACAAAATTTTAATAATAACGGCTATAAAACATCAATCATTTTGTTCAATAAATCAATAATAATAAAAACTTAAAAGTTTATATTTTGGCAATCATTCAGGCTATTTGACTTACATATATAGCTTATCTCATTTTTGGGCATAAAAAATTGAATCTTATTGAAGTTCACTTCTGGGTATTTTGGGCAGCATTGGCATTTGGGGTTTCAACAGCCGTGTGTGAGACCAGTTTCTAAACCCTCACACGAATGCTCACCTTATATCGCACATCAATGTTACAAAAGCGTCTCAGCAATCTTTTCCTGCTTGCATTTGAAAAAGATTTAACAGACAATCTGAATGCTGAAGCATTTTTAGGTAAATTCAGTGCTAAACCACGACGTTTGCAAATTTGAAACGTATTATAATATAAGTTCGCAACCAGTGCCGACGAGTGGGGGGCAGGGGGGCAATACCCAGGGGCCCGGCGAGTTTTAGGGACAGGGACTGAGCTGGCCAATCAACTTTTTAAATATTAATATCAGCACGGGGACCCGTGTCACTCCTCCCCAGGGGCCCGAAATTTCTGTCGGTGGGCTTGTTCGCAACCTTGTAATAGTTTTATATATTGATATCTTCTGAGGACAACTAGCAACTTAAAGTTAATAAAATAACATTGACTTCTGACTTCATTTTTATACATATGTATAATAAAATAATAAAGTACAAACTCCGTGATTTCTGAGTGATGTTATTTAATTTGCAAATTTACTTTTTAGCAGAATTAATTTAATTTAAAATTGAATAAATGCGATTGTTGTTGTTGATAGATATGTTCTTTGTTTTCAATATTTTATAAGAAATATCACACAAATAGCTAAGCTATATTCATGCATCTTTGTCGTTCTTCCCGGGTTGTACGTTAAACAAACAGTATAATAATATAAATCAGGTATCTATTATGTAACAATTGTGTAGCAGAACAAATGGTCAATATATTTATAACGGGAATCAGAAATTGTTCAGCCTCAATACATTTTTATCATTAAAACTCTTTACTGTTTAGATTATTTTTAACAAAACTGCAACATGCCATGCACTATTGAAACGTAGTTAAAATTATATATTTCTAATTAATAGCTAAACAATCGGTACTAAAATGCACCATTCCAGATATGGAACTGCAAAAAATTTCTTGGGGAGGGGACTCACTGAGATCCCCTCCCCAAACCCCTCCTCTCCGTTCGCAAGCTTTCGGCGCTTCGCGCCTCCATTTTCGCCCCCCCCGAACATTTCTTCTACCCCACCAGGGACGGATTTAGGGGGAGGGGCACCATGTTATCGCAAGTTTAGGTAAGACATCATTAAATTATCGAAATATTTTTTATTCTAAGACTAATTTTCAACAATGAAAACAGTTTTGCCCCCTCCCCCCCCCCCGTCAAAGTTGTCTAGATCCGCCTTTGTGCCCCCAGGATCATTTCTTCGCCCCCCCCCCCCCGAAAATGTCTTCGGCCCCCCCCAATCCAATATTCCTGGCTACGGGCCTGCTGCCAGGTGCGGGGCCCAAATTTGGAGTAGTCGGTCAAATCGGCCTAAGACCGGAACAGGCCTATGAGGTCAGTGGATCAGGACCGCCAACGAAACATTAATCAGCGAAACAAATATGGAAGAACAGAAGACGTTGAAATCTGAATGATTATGCGGACCGCGCTCGCCTTTCTTCAGCTATCAGGCCCGCTGAAGGAAAAATTTAATGACCCCCCCCCCTGCATCGCCATCAGGTAGGCTATGTCCTATTTTATACCTCCATTACCACAGTACTTTGAAATTAAAACTTTTTTTCCCCCTTAAAGTAGATGCCACTTACCGTTGGTAGAAATAGTGAGTAATACAAGACACTCTCGGTCCTTTAGATAATCCTTGGCATAATCGTTGGGATGGCTTCGTAAATATTTTATCATTCCCCTCTCGTCGGAAACATCTATTACATCTGGAAAATGAAACCAAAATCAGTGCAGCTCATTTGTCAGATGATAACAGGTAAGTGCTTTCGATGATGCCTGTGGGCATTTGCAGGCATCGGTGAAAAAATAAAAATTGAAACAGTTTTGGTGGAAAAATCTTTAATTTCCCCCCCCCCCCCCATAACGACCACGGTACTCGCAGCCGGCGGTGTTGCCGGATGGGGTCGGCACACAACACTCTGTTATACTCAAGCACACTCCCACAGACTGCCATTTCTGGCAAGGAGTGGGCGGGGGGTGAGTGGATGAGCGAGTGGGTGAGCACGTGATTTGTCGGTGAGAATGTCAGTGAGTGGGTGAACATGAAGGTGAGTTGGGTAACACTTGGATGAGTGGGTGAGCACGTGGATATGTGAGTGAGCACATGGGTGTGAGGTTGAGAACATGTGTGTGTGTGATAGGGCACGTGGGTATGTTGGTGAGCACGTGGTTGTGTGGTTGAGCACGTGTGTATGTTGGTAAACACATGGGGAGAGCACGTGGTTGTGTGAGTGAGCACGTAGATGTGCGTTAGCACTGGTGGTGTGGCTAAGCACTTGGGTGAGTGATTGAGCATGAGCGTTAGCGGGTGAGCACGTGGGTGAGTGGTTGAGCACGTGGGTGTGTGAGTGAGGAAATTGGTGTGTGAGAGTGCACTTGGGTGACTGGGTGTGCACGTGGTGGTATTTGTGACCACGTGGGTAGGTGGGTGAGCTCGTGGGTGAGCACGTGGGTGTGTGAGAGTGCACGTGGGTGACTGGGTGTGCACGTGGTGGTATTTGTGTGCACGTGGGTAGGTGGGTAAGCACGTGGGTGAGTGGGTGAGCACGTGGTTGTATTGAAGAGCACGTGGGGCTATTGTTGAGTACGTGAGTGAGTGCGTGAACACAAGGTAGAGTTAGTGAGCACGTGGGTGAGTGATATAGCACGTGGGTGAGCACGTGGGTATGTAGGTGAGCACTTGGGTTTGTGGGTGAGCACGTGATTGTGTTGACAGCACGTGGTTGTGTTAATGAGCACGTGGGGTGTGAGTGAGCACGTGGGTGAGTGAGTGAGCCCGTGGTTGAGCACGAGGGTAAGTAAGTAGGTGTGTAAGTGATTATGTAGGTGATTGGGTGAGCACTTGGGGGTATGGATGAGCCCATGTTTGAGTAGTTGAGCACGTTGATGTATGGATGAGCACATGGGTGATTGGGTGAGCACGTGGGTGAGTTGATGAGCACGTGGGTGAGATAGTGGGTATTTGATAGGGCACGTGGGTATGTGAGTGAGAACGTGGTTAAGTGGGTAAGCACGTAGGTGAGTGGATAAGCGCTTGGGTGAGTGGGTGATCATGTGGGTGAGTGGATGAACACGTGGGTGTGTGAAGACTCGTGGGTATGTACGCGAGCACGTTGTTGAGTGGTTGAACACGTGGGTGTATTGGTGAGCACGTGTAGATGTGAGTGAGTGAGTGGATGAGTGGTTGAGCACTATGGTGAGTGGGTGAGCACGTGGGAGAGTGGGTAAGCACGTGGTTTGTAGTTGAGCACGTGGGATAGTACAATGGCGTTACACAGTGCAAAAAAGAAGATAATGGAACATATTTTTAATTTTCCTGTACTAGACCATACAGAATCGCCTTTAATTGTAATGTTTATGAAATACGTCGACCAGCTATCTCAGCTTTCGTATTTCTCTTTAATGCTCAACTTCGGATGTGATGCTTTTATCGTGCATGAACTCTTTAGCTTCAAATTCGAAGCATCTCAAAAGTTCCTTTTTTTTCTATGAAGATTCATATTTCTTGTGGCAACGTAATGTCAAATTTCGCTTTGCAACCTGTGTAAGTTATCCCTCCACTTTTTATTCTCTCAGTCACCACAACAATATTTTTGGCACCAGTTCTGTTGCCAATGTTTGTTTTTTTTTTATTTTTCAAGGCAACATAGGTGTTTTTTTTTTAGATATAATTATGTAATTTTCGGCTCATTTTTTCACCACTTCTTAAGCCCATACACACATTTGAATATTGTTTCTGTAACACTAACAACAAAGAGTCTGCAGTAAAAGCAGAATGATTTCTCCCTGATTATTTAAAAACCATCCTTGACCTCAGTATTTTCTCACCATTTGGCACCACCTTGTAAAACAATTCTTTCAAAAGCAGGCACACATCTCCTTTAGCTTTAGCATCTTGCCTTGTCACAGCACTAAAAGGTCCAGCCTTGTTCTATAAATAAGACTTCCTCTTTTGATAATTTCAACCCAAAAAAAAAATAATCTGGAACTGGTACTTTCCTGAAATAAGCATCTGATAAAATATTTCATTTTTTCGACTTGTCATCACATTGGTTACAATCATTTTCAGCTACAACTTAAGTATCCGATTTGTCTACGTCTATTCCATGTGTCAATCTCTCCAATTTCTGCTGAATGCATGACGCTAGCATAAAAGGAATTAGACACAGTATCAAGAGTGGGTTGGTAAACAACGTAAACCCTGGTCATAATTAGATAATGAGACACCCTCAAGGTGTTTTTTATTTATGTACTTCATGATGGAATATTCTCGAGCATGAAAGTTGACAAAATATAAAAATTCATTTTTTTATAATTCCGGAATGTATATTATTATTAAATTATTTAATTGCGATAGTATTGTTGTCTGTTTCAGTAAGCTATATTTTACTTTCATTAAACTGAGTTTGTAAACAACGTCTCCAGTTTTATGAAACCAAGTGACAGACAACATGTGTATTTGCACAAAATTTCAGATTGATCGAAGCAGCTTTGAATTTGATTCATTTTCTTAAGACTTCAGACACTCTGCATGGTGACACCCTGTGCTACTGCTCTGCATGGCGATATACTGTGCTACTACTCTGCATGGTGACACCCTGTGCTATTACTCTGCATGGTGACACCCTGTGCTATTACTCGGCATGGTGACATCCTGTGATACTGCTCTGCATGGCGACACACTGTGCTACTACTCAGCATGGTGACACCCTGTGCTACTACTCTGCATGGTGACACCCTGTGCTACTACTCTGCATGGTGACACCCTGTGCTACTACTCTGCATGTTGACACCCTGCGCCACTGCTCATGTGTTCAACTATGATCGTTTTTCAAACCCCACCAGACCGAGTTCTTTCTGCTATTAAATTTATAATTTTTCATTTTAGTGTCACCCCCAAAATGGTGTCACCCGGTGCGACCCGCAATCCCCGCACCCCCTTAGTGACGCCACTGGGTTAGTAGTTTAGCACGTTGGTGTGTTGGTGAGCACGTGAGTGAGTGGTTGAGCACGTGGGTGAGTGGGTGAGTACGTGGTTGAGTGGGTGAGCTTGTAGCTTAGTGGGTGAGCACGTGGGTATGTGATAAGGCACGTGGGTGAGTGGGTGAGCACGTGGGTATGTGGGGGATAAAGTGTGTGTGTATGTGAGTGAGCACTTGGGTATGTGAGTAATTACGTAGATGAGTGGGTGAGCATGAGGGGTGTGAATAAGCAAGTGGTTGAGTGGTTGAGAATATGAGGCATTAGGCGAGCACGTGCTTGAGTGGGTGAGCATGTGAGTGTGTAAATCAGCATGTAGGTATGTGGATGAGCAGGTTGGTGTATGAGGTAGCGCGGGTGTGCGCGTGAGCATATAGGTGAGTGTGTGAGCAATTGAGGATGTGGCTGAGCACGTGGTTATGTTGGTGAGCACATGGGTGAGTGGTTGAACACGAGGGTGAGTAAGTGAGTACGTGGGTGAATAGGTGAGCACGTGGGGTTGTTGGTTGGGTGAGTGGGTGAACACCAGGGTGAGCTGGTGAGCGCGTCGGTGAATGGTTGTGCACGTGGGTGAGTGTGTGAGCACTTTGGTGAGTGGGTAAGCACGTGGGTATTTGATAGTGGGTAAGCACGTGGGTATTTGATAGTGGGTAAGCACGTGGGTATGCAAGTGAGCACGTGGTTGAGTATGTGGGTGTGTTGGTGAGTACGTGGGGGTGTGAGCATGGGCGTATTTATGGGGGGGGGGGGGCAAGGGGGGCATTTGACCCCCCCTACATTTTGAAAAAATGCCATATAAGAGGGGTCATTTGCTCCCCCCCTTACATTTAAAAAAAATGTCATAAAGTTGTTATTTGCCCCCCCCGGAAAATTTTTGCCCCCCCCCCACCCCTGGAAAAATTCCTAGCGACGCCCATGGGTGTGAGTGATCTCGTGGGTAAGCGGAAGTGTATGTGGTTAACACGTGGGTATATGCATGAACACGTGGGTGAGTAGGTGAGCATGTTGGTGTTGATGTGCTGGTGGGTAAGTGGGTGAACCATTGGGTGAGTGTGTAAGTACGTGGGTGAGTGGGTGCGCATCTGGTTGTATAGTGCGTGAGTGTTTGAATGAGCTTGTACGTGAGTGGGTGAGCACGTGCGGGTGTGGGTGAAAGCGTGGTTGAGTGGGTGAGCACATGGTTGAGTGGCTGTGCACGTGTATGTGAGTGAGCTTGCAGGTAATTGGGTGAGCACGTGGGTGAGTAGGTAAGCACATGTGGGTGTGGGTGAGCACCTGGGTAAGTGCGTGAGCACGTGGGTGAGTAAGTGAGCATGTGGGTGAGTAAGTGAGCATGTGGGTAATCACGTGGGTGAGTGTGTAGTGCGTGAGTGTTTGAATGAGCATGTAATTAGGTGAGCACGTGGGTGAGTAAGTAAACACATGTGGGTGTGGTTTATCACGTTGGTGAGTGGTTGAGCATGTGGGTGAGTGGAAGAGCATGTGGGACACACACACACACATGTATATATTTATATATATCAAAACTCGACTAATTTCGGTACAGTTAGGTAGGTGTGTGTGGTGAGGGGTTGGCGTAATTAGGTGAGGACGTAGGGGAGGGGGAACTCCACCCTGAGCAGCACTTACTGTATTTTACGGACTATAAGGCGCACCCAGTTTTTAATTCTCAAAACAAGAAAAATAACAATGTCACGAGTCTTGACAATTTTACCTTCTGGCTGACAATGACACTGTAACTTGATACATTTTAAGAAAATATCATTCCGACAGTATGGGTTGAAAATGTGCTCCTTATCATCTGTGAATGAATTATTATGCAGGTCAGTGAGAAATGAAACAATAAACAGACACATATAATTAATTACACAGAAAATCACACGGATCAGCACTGAAAACGCAGTCATGCGGATAAAATAGGCCTACATATAAATTAGCATTTCTGAGAACGCATCACTGCATTGAACTGTTAAATTATTATTGTCTCCCCCCCACACTCACACAATTCTGTTGGGAAGAACTATATGGCAGGACAGCCTCAAGGGGCAGACAACCCGAACACTTGTCAGGGGGCCCAAGCCTTGAGGCCCCAGTCAATCTCGGCATTTTTTTTTTGTGCACTTTGCTACGACGAAGCTGTGATTTTTTTCAGAGGTGTTGGGGGTGGGGGGTCAAAAAGTTCTTAGACTTTCTCTGGGGCCCTGTATGGTGCAACCGAAAAGCAATTTTTTTTCTTTGCAAATACACGTACTTTACCTAAGCTGGGGATGTCTTAAGATATTTGGCCTATTATAAAGGCCGCCAGAAAATCTTTGTCGCCTTGCAGGCCCACGATTATATCTTACAGTTTTACAGTTAGATATAGAAAACAACGGCGTCCCAGAGGATTGGAGCCCTTGTCAAGCGTTCAAGTTCCACCTCCACTCGGTTATATTTCTGTAAACCCTGATGGTTACAGGGCAAAATCCTGTTTTAAGCCAGAAGCGGATTAATTTAAGTCCATGTTGGGGCATAGGATGCAGAAATAAAATAGTGGATCCCTTCAAATAAGCAGAAATGGAAAGTAATGAACTCTGATTTATGTCCGTCGTTCCATAAAGAAATAACACTGGTGCGTCCCGGCAAAAAAAAAAAGCACTGTATATACCATATAAACTATATAAAAGTAATGTTTGTCCAATTTAATATATTTTGGGATTTCTTTTTTTCTTGGGAAAAATCATTGAAATATTTGGAGATATTGTAAAGTTACGTTATCTTCGATTGGCTGTATTAGTTGCTAGAAACAAATTTGTATATGTATTCATTTACTTTATTTGTTCTTCCTACTGTTCACTGTAATCCGCCCTCGAAAACAGATTAATTAATATTGTGTGTACCAAGCCAAAGATAGCATTGTTTGTTCAGCGCGTCATTCCTTTTAATTCGCCCTTTTAAGATTTTAATTAAAACCTTGTTGTTGGACTCTGTAAGCCTATAATGAAACGTTCTCACTTCAGTGCCGATTTGAGACAGCCTTGGCTTTGAAAGTTTATATTTGGATCGATCTGATGGTTGTGTAAGATAAGGCCAGCTACTGGAGTCTTAAACCCTCTCTAGGTAATCTTGGAAAGGCGGTGGTGGGGGGGGGGTTCAATGCCCGATTAAGGCCTAGGTAGTACTATAGGCAAAAACAATGAAATCAGGGGAACCATGACAGCAAAAACAAGAAAAGGGGGGAAATTTTCTTTTTTTACTGGGGGGGGGGGAGTAATCAATTTTACGATAATAAAAAAAAAGGGGGGGGGGGGGGTAACACAGATATTGAAAGTACACTTCCTCAGCCATGGTCGCGTCGCACTGTGTCTCATATTGGTGCAAAACACTCTATCAGGGCGACGAAAACTTACCTTAAAAGAAAGTATTTGGAATAAAACAAAACAAATAAAAAAATAGAATGTCAAATCAAAGGTGGAGAGGGAGAGGCAAAATACTGGTTGCACCCGGGTGGCAGATGGGATAGATTTGTCAGCCATCTTAAGAGCATTATATGAATTTAAGAGCAAAAAAAATGAATTTTGAAAAGCTATGGAGCCCGTCAACGTTCGGGGCCCCGTGATAAATGATTGCCCCCCCCCTCGCGGAATGACCTCTTTGGGTCAACAGTCAAACAAGTATGTTGGGGGGCCCTGCAACAAAAACTTAAGACTATAAAATATTTACGTTTTTCCTTATAATGGGGAAGGGGGGGGGCGCTATACTCGTGCGTGCCCCCCCCGACCCCTTCAAGACAAGCCGTTCCGATAATTCGACGCTATCCGTAAAAAAGCAATAATTATCTTTGAATGTTGTGGCAAGAAGTTCAGAAAAGCCGATGTTATCATAGATTATATACTGGCCCAAAATAAGAAAGTGCGGATCAAGACAATTTTTTTTTTCCTATGGCCTCGAAATATAATTTTTCCTGGAGCTCACCAATCTTTGCCAAGGTTTACCAAATACAGATTTTCATAAGCACCCCCCTCCCCCGCGCCCCTTCCCCTCCCCCCAAAAAAAACAACAACAACGTAAGAACGGCTCTGGTGTTAGGCCATTTATTTTGCTGTAAACCCTCACAAAAATTTAAAAGTTAAATAAAATTAAGCCTAACGTATAATGAATTTGATGGGGTTAAAAAAATAGAATAGTTCAAAAATACATTCACGAAAACATGTTGTATCATACATAGTAACATAGATGAAATGACCTAAGTGCATCCATGCAAACAGTGTCAATTTGTTGTTAATATTTAATTATGTGCTACTCACCTCCGAATCTAACTGTAACGAACATTCTAAAATGAAATGAAGGTGGTTGAAATCCAGTTCAACGCTGACTTCAGGTCAACAATTAAAACAAACAGAATGTCTAAACAAACTACGACTATATAACTATTCATTGATGTAGGCCTATCTGTAATGAGAAGGTGGCCTATCTGTTGTGAGCAGGTGGCCTATCTGTTGTGAGCAGGTGGCCTATCTGTAATGAGCAGGTGGCCTATCTGTAATGAGCAGGTGGCCTATCTGTTGTGAGCAGGCGGCCTATCTGTTGCCTGTTGTGTTCGGGTATATCTGTTATATGCAGGCTTAGTTGTTGTATGAAGGCCTATCTGTTGTATGCAAGCCTATATGTTGTATGTAAGCTATGCTCCAGCGTTGTACTAACAGCTGATGGAAAGGAAAAAGAAATGTAGAAAAGATCAAAATTAAAAAAAAAACATATTAAATATTTCAAAAGATATCAATATTTCTATGAGCTACTATTTTATTTATCAGTTTATTTACAACTTATGCATTTATGTATGTTAGTATCAAAATCTCTCTCTTAGTCTCTTTAGACGAGTTTCTATTTAAAATCTATCTATCTATCTATCTATCTATCTATCTATCTATCTATCTATCTATCTATCATCTATCTAATACATATATATTGTAACATTATATTTTTGTATATAATGTTATGTACTTGTTGATGTAATGCTTCTCCAAGGTAACACTGTGTGTTCCTCACTGCTGCTTCAGATAACTATACTGGTTTTATGTAGCTGCCGATATCATAACTGGTTTATAATCTTAAGTAGCGTTCAGTCTCGTTGCACTCTCAAACAACACACCAATCAATGAGGCAAAGTTCCACGATTCAATTATATTTATTCAACAATAAGAAAACATATGTAATCTGAACTTGTTGCAGCAGTATTCACAAAAATGCTTCGTACACAATATAACACGTAGTATTCTGTGTCCCCGAAAGAGTTATACAGACATACTTTGACACTTAGTATCCTGGGTCCCCGAAAGGATTATTCAGAGATACTTCAATAAAATAGACTTTGACTGTGTACTGTAAAACTCAATAACTTGATAGCTTGTGCCTCTATTATTTCTCCACTAACTTCTCCTCTAATTATCTCTACAACTGGTGTCCTGATGTCTCTATCGTCAGTCTGTCGAACTGTCGGTCTGTATCTCGTAGGTCTTTCGGCGGTCTCCCGAAATTTCCGTTACCTCTGTTATTTATGTGATGGTGAATTATCACGTGCCCCAAACGCCCAGAACTTTTGATTGGTTCCCTAACACCCTTTCTAACTCATCTACATATTAATGACTCTTATTCCAGCCTCGGGATTGGTGCGGCTAAAAACTCACTCTGGGCTAGTATTCCTTTGTCTGCTAATTACATCTATCGTCACCTACCTCTGGGGGTCATAGACCTGTAATGACAACCAATTTTACCCTAAACAAAGATCAACCGCTGGAATTCTAGTTATCAAAACATATGACTGTATCATGGACCCATGAGTTTGACAGTGGTTCTAAAATTGTATAGACCTATCTAAAGCTATTGTTACATATATAAATATATATATATATATATATATATATATATATATATATTTATATATATATATATATATATATATATATATATATATATATATATATGTCTATATCTAATATATGTTTGTCTGTCTATATTTAATATATGTTTGTCTATCTGACCTTGTATGCCTATTTATCTATCTATATATCTATCTTATAATCTATCTATTGATCTGTTTCTGCCTTTTGCTAACTATCTACTATCTATAATTTTTTTAAATCTATCCTTTCATCCCTCCTTTTCTCAAGACGGATGGAGAGTCACACACATAGAAAGACTCTCAAGAACAATCAAAGCACCATCGTACATCTACTTCACTGCACTCCATGTTGTTCTACTGCACGCGAAACAATTTTTTTTGTTTAAAAATAAAATAAATAAATCCTACTTACATTTGTATGAACTCTCTCTCTCTCTCTCTCTCTCTCTCTCTCTCTCTCTCTCTCTCCCTCTCTCTCCTTTCTTCTGGGTTGTAAGTGTAAGTTCCTCTCTGCCAAAAAAAAAAAATAACCAAAAACAACACGCGAATTACCCCAGACAATGAGTTCTATCAAAGCCTCTTTCCCCCATAAATCAATTTCTAGAACTGGAAGCCGATTACCATTTTTGATTGATTGACAACGGTAACTTTCTTTGTTATACTGAAAACCTACGCTTTTTGTTGAACTTTTTTTTTGTCTAAATAATTAAGGCAATGACGACAATGTTGATACAACACGATTATGTACTATATCTGGGTATTTATCCGATCAAATTAACCACCCTTGGTATTTATCCAATCAAATCAACCACCCATACATTTAGGTCAATATATTCGTTTTTATATTTTTAAGACTAAATCATCATTTAACTTTTTTTTAATATCTGTATTCTTTTATTTTTTGTTAATGTCTTTTGTCTGGACACCAATCTATTCTGTTCTATCTATCATTCTATTCATTTTTCTACGATCTTTTTTTTTATTTTTTAAATAGACAAAAATAAAAATAATGAGCAGAGAGGTGAACGAACAGTTGTTGTTGTTAGTTAATTTTTGTACACGTTTTTTTTTTTACCTTTCCGTGAGGGTCAATAATGCTTTCATATAAATAGGTGTATGCAGGGCCGTTTTAAGGTCATCGTAGGCCCTAGGCAAGGCCGTAGCCGGGGGGGGGGCATGCGGCTTGGGGGGGGGGGCTGTGCGGAGAGTTTTATATAAGAAAAAATTGGAATACAATGATAAAGAAGTATATTTTACAATAAAATTTCATTTTTATAATTAATTTGGGGGAGGGGGCTTTCAAAGTCGTAGGCCCTCCCCGATTTCATTTTTTAATATTTTTCAAGAATGCGCCGGCACTTATTTGCCATTCTGGCTTTCGTAGGCCCTTGAAAAGTACATTAGCCCTAGGCACAGTGCCTATATGATAAAGCGGCCCTGGGTGTATGGGGGTAAACATTGTGGTGCTTTTACTAGATCGGCTAGCGGCGCTTTACTTGTGAGCCCGATCTGCATGCAGGAGTTACGCATCGTCAAATCTCGTGTGTCTCCAGTCACCTCCCTTTGATTTCCATGGTGCCTTCTTTACCCATTGCACAAACCGGCAATGCTAGGAACGTCACAAGGACTTTGGAAAAAAAAAACAACCCATCGTCACATCCCATCATCATAAGGATTTTTAAAAATAATAATGTAAATCGCGCTACGTACATTTATTTCTAATCTAAAATCAACAGAAACGATTTAATAACTCTGGTAGACCTAAGAGTTGTTTGGAAGGATTTATTGACACTATTATGTATTTGTTATTTGGTGTTGAATTTATCATTGATCAACTTATCGATTTTACTGATTGAAATGTTTCCGATTGTGGAAACAACGGACAGATTTTTTTTTCGCTTCGCTTCAGATCGCATTGTTTCAAGCACAGCTACGAAAAAACAATTTTTTTTTTGTTGTTGCTCGTAAAAAAAGTTGCAATAAGCATCGTTCCGTAAGTACTTGACACACATAAAAGTGGTTATCAGTAGGCCTACAGACAAAAAGTGGCTATCAGAAGTCCTATGCGAACACAGCATTTCTTACATAATAGAAGATATTGGCACATTTAGCGGGCTCGCGGCAGAGGGTTCATTTGGGGATAGTAGGTAAACACACTGACAATGCAGTCTGGACCCCTAATACTTCTGAACCAGCTTCCTGACAAGATTGCCTTAAAGTGTGTGTGTGGGGGGGGGGGAAGGGCTGGTAGTACTTTAGGCTTGCCAGATTGTAAAAACTAATACATGTATATGGTTTGTCTATCCATTCAATAGACTGCTTATAAATAACAAGGGATATTAATTTTTATTCTAAGGGTGCTATGTAAGATGGACTGCAGTGGATCTGCAATGATACACTGTAAAAGACCAACTAAACTGACCAAACCTCGCAGTTTTTTTTTTTTTATAAATAAAAAAAAAGATGTTTTCTGACGACAATATATATATATATATATATATATATATATATAGTGTAACTGACGACACAGAGACAATGATACTAGCATAAATAATAAGTAGATATATATAAGTATGTATATAGTGTAACTGATATCTTTATTGAATGGTGGTGACACTTTGTTTTGTACAGGACCCAATCCTTTACTGGACAATAAAATACAAAAAAAAAAAAAACAGTACAAAATATGGCCACAGTTATAAATATACATGTCATATATATATATATATATATATATAATATAATATAGGTACATCCTAAAAGTAATAAAAATATATTAAAATATATATTACATCAAGAGTATATTTGCAACGTTTAAAAAAAAAAATTTCTTTGCTCTGCTCTAAAAACACATACTGCATCACACTTTATTGAAATTTTCTTTTCCGGACTGGAAGACACAACCTCAGATAATATGACACCATTCCCTACCCAACAGGTTGGAGTGATATTGCGATATTTTATTTTAAAGGTTTTTGTGGGGATATATTACTTTTGCAGAAGGGAATTATTTGTCAACATCAGGGCTATTGTTTTTAAGTGCACCACTGATTATTATGCAATAAGGCACTTGCGTATGAATAAGGTATTATGATTCCATAGTACTTTATTATTATTATTAATGCTGAATCAAAAATGAAAAAAAAGAAAAAAAGAATAACTACTTATGACATGTTCTTTCCTATCGCTGTTCATAGTTTTATGCCCGAGAACTGCAGACAAGGCAGTAGACTGACAAATGGAACATAAATGCCCTGACCAATCAGCACAATTTACCCAGATCACCACTGACTCATTGAGTTACTTCCTGAGCAAGTCATTGTGACCTCAAAAAGCGGCGTAAAAAAAAAAAAATGACATTTAAACTGACTACATTTCACTGATTCAGCTTGACCGATCAACAATTACACAAATGTTTTGTTTGACGAACACTCAACAAATCTTTCAAGAAACAAAAATTACTTAAAAAAATTAATTTTTCAAACTGGCCACTGAGTGAAATGAAAACAACAACTGATGAATCCTCTGAAACAAAAAAAAAAACAACAACTAATCCAAATTAAGGTATTCACAAGAACAAAAAAAGTAAAATTTTTTTTCAGGCCACTAATGATCATCAAAGACGTGTTAAAGAAGGACGGTTTGACAAGGTTAGGATAAAGATGAAGGTTTTCTTTATATTTCAAGCCACAGGGATAGATAAAAATTTTTTTTTTTTTTAAAAAAGTCAACAGGGCAAGAAGGAAAACGTTTTAACAAAAAAGTTCATTGATTTTAACTTATGAAACAATTATTTTTTGCAGTCCTGATTCCAGTACCTGAACTGGGTGAAAAGTTTAAAGAGAACAAAAAAAAAAGAGCATTTAAAGTCTCTCATATAAATATATATATATATATATATATATAAATAAAATACACAGACAGCTAGTTCATACAATCCTTTACCACAAAAGAAAAGACCTGCTCTACTGAGTCTATTCTCAATGATATATGCTGAGTAGTTAACTGAGTTAATATTATAGAAACAATTACAACTGCACATTACGAAAACCTTGTCTGAGAAGTTATACCAGAGTGATCTACACAAATATAATTTACAGCCAGATACTGATTCTCAACAGAGTAATGAACACTAAAAAGTATATATATATTTGTGGCACATAAAAGTGACCATATATAAATGGCATAAATAAATGATTAATAAATAAATTAAAAAAAATAGATTTGACTTTTAAAAATAGTAATAGAATTAGGTCATGCTAACTAAAATTTCTCTTCATGGCCGACCAAGTGTGTGATAATTGATCCTCTAAAAAAAATGGCTGAGAAATCTGCTGGCCCGATAAATCTGCCCTCTCAAGACACCAAATAAGTGATGGTTACACAACTAGTAGCTTTTTTTCTGGAATCTTTTCCCTAGACCAGTGTTTCCCAAAGTGTGGTATGTGTACCCCGGGTGGGGGGGGGGGGAGTAGCTGCACGTACTGAGAATATGCACGGCTAAAGTGAAAAAAGTGAAATGGGGAAACCATGACCATTTAAAAAAAAATATGCATTTTTCTTTCTTAGTGGTACTCAGTATTACAATAATAAAAAGGGGTCACACAGATATTGAAAGTTTGGGAAACACTGCCCTGGACCAATGTTACTGATCTAGGCTGTAGTATTGAAGTAACTGTCTAAGAGACACAAAGATTTTAACATTCCTAATTGGTACTTGGTGAGTCAAAAGTGTGTTAGTCATTGCATATACATTTCTTAATGTTGTATTAATACATGTATTAAAAAAAAAATGTACAAATAAACATTTCATTTAACTTATAATTATATGGTGAACAGAACAGTCTTAAAGCTTCAACTACATGGTAAAAAAAAAAAAATTAAATGCCAATAAATATCTAATTTGTGTTAAATATGGAATGGTGGGTGTCAAGTGGGATGTTTGAATGTATGCCATTTGTTCAGATTAAGCCAGTGTCAAAAAGAGGTCTTTTAATAACAGACCACAATCTTATTAAGTGGGGGGGGGGGGAGAATTCACATAGGATGAAATCAATTTACATTTGTGGTTAACATCTAATCAAGGCTGAATATCGATTCTGTCTTCCAAGAGTATATTGAATTATTAAATATGAAAACTAAAAAAAATGGGTAAGGCATTTACCACCATTGGCTGCAGTTTTTTTTTTTTTTAAAAATGGGGGAACAGTTTTTTTGCAGAAAGTACAATAGCCAAATTTTGTTGAAAAATAATCTGTATGCTTAAAAAATCATACTACAGTATCTAACTATTTGTAATGTGACAGCTTTAATAAAACATAATAATTCACTTGGAATTTTAACTAAAATTAGAATTTAAATATTAAAAAAAAAATTCTTTTTGGACACTAAAGTACAAATAAGTAATGAGTATATTTACCACAATCCTTATTTACTATAATACAACCATGTTTTATCATTCCATCAGATGTTTATATCGAGGAAATGTTGTTTTTCTTGTTTTGATCATTAATAATTTTGCCGATTTCATTGAGGGTCATGAATAGGCACCATCATCCTGTGCATAGATGTAAGGGAAATGGGGGGGGGGGTAGGGTGTGTAGTCAGAACAACAATAACAATTAATAGGGCATGTATTCTTAAATGAATACATTTTGATGGACTGGGTCCTGCACCAATACAGAATGTCCTGAGATACATTGCTATACTCACTCACAATATCATACATTAATAATATACAGGTATGTTCACAGCGGTCATACAATATTAATAGTAATATACAAAAACTATTCACAGCAGCTGGTAGAAATTTTTTTTTGTTTTTAAATACAGCAGGGGGGGGGGTTAAAAAAAAAAATCACGATTTTGTTCATTCCGTAAAAAAAAAAAAATCATCAGGGCAATAAGCATGCGAAGAGGACAACTCACAGAGGTTAAGAATCAGTAACCTAAACAGTTATCGGTTCTCTACAACATAGAAATATTTTTAGTTTCAAAGTGCTGTAAAAAAAAAAAAAAGTGAAATGACTTTCACGACAAATAAATACAAAGTTGATGAATAACAGAGGTTACAAAGATGATGGCTGTTCTTTGAATATAATTGAAGAACTTTCAATTATTTTTTTGTCATCATCACAACTACCAGATGAAGTAAAAAAAAAATACAGCTAATTTTTTTTCTTATAGTATCTAATCGAAATCAATACAGGACAAAAAGCCAGAACGCAAGCTTCATTTCTCAAACATAATACTAAAAATTACATATATTATACATAAGAACCAAATAACAAGACATATTTCCTTAGTAGTAATAATTGAGCTGCAAATGTTCTATAAAATTTAATGGTGGCCAAAATCAAGTTCTTTCTTCTAACATATGTACTGTAAATGAAAATATTGACTGATCACAAATCTCTTAAGCTATTAAAAAGACTCAGTAGGCACATAGGAAAATTAATGGAAGTATTAAACGTGACAAATGAAGTGATATATTGGTTCATAAGCTTTATGCAATGATGGAATGTTTTTAAAAAATATTTCACTTTAATTTTCCAAGAAACTTTAAAAAAAAAAAAAAAGAAAAAAAAAATACTCTATTATGGAATCAGGCGTCACATAAAGTTGATAGAAAATATATTCTTAAAATTTGTTTACATAAAAGTAGGACTGAAATTAAGGACCTGAAGACACAATAATTGTGCTGAATTAACATTCTCTTATTGGTCACCGTTTTGATAATATAAATGAAAAAAGAAAAAAACCTATAATTCTCATTCTTAATTTAAGATCCATTATAAGGCATGAACTTTCCAATGTGCAACGTCTTTGAAAACATAATGTGAATATTTTTTTAGTTTATTTTATGTTGACTAGACGTAATTACCAGATAAACAGTAAAACAGGAGAACAGCAAAACAACATTTCATAAGTTTAATTTTTATCTAAATCTAGGTATATTGTTACACATCACTGAACTATATCATTTTACTTTAATAATAATAAGATAATATACTAATGAAATATTTAACTGTTTGAAAATGCTTCAGCTAATCCTGGTACAGCCAGTAGGGAATAGCATGTAATTTATTTCACTGACATCATTTTAGCAATTATCTTTAATCAAAACAATTCAAGTGAGTTTGAATTTTAAATTTTACTGTAAGGGTGTTATGCAATCCTAATATCAATCCTAGCATTTTTTTTCCCCCAACATAATTATTAAAACAGTCAAAGTACACTGTATTAACTTTATTTTTACACTACTTTTGAAGATGTCACTTTTTCTTTTTTTGAAAATTATCATTATCGATAAGTCTCCTCGGTTTAACTTTTTCGTACACAAAACAGCCAAGGGTAAAAATGTTGCATGGTTTGATATGAATTGAAAAGAGGATGCGTAGATATAACAGGAACAGATGTAGGTATGACATACACCATATGTTTACAGTACAAGTTGATAAGAGCACTTTTTTCTGATATGCTTAGCAAACAGTGTGGGTTTATCACAATTGGAAATGAAAAGGCACGTATGGAAGCGACTGAGCTTTTTCGCAAAAATGCTTTTGGTTGATCTGCCAACTGGATTAAAAAATTTGCTGAGTTAGAAAAGTGCAGTGAAAATTCTAGAAAGGTTTTTTTCACAGGTAATGTGTGTATTTGGAGGAATTTTAAAAATGTTTTATGAATTCAGATATTTTCAAGCAATCTGTGGGAATTTCACAAAAATACATAGAATGTTTTTGATCAATATTAATAATGGACAGTATATTGCAGATATCTATATGTAACACTGTACAATTTATTATTACTTATCAATTTAAACAATTGATTCTTATACAAAATTTGCTTTGAGAAAAAAATAGTAATCATTTTTTTTATAATCTAAAAGATTGTAATTTACCCCACTAAAAAACATTTTCATGATTTTGTTTATTAAGGGTAGTGAGATCTAATTGTTATATATTCTCAACAAAATAAATTGTTTCCTCATTTCAGTGATTACATACATACATCAAGTCAGATATATTTTACTAATATAGTATTCAAAAATAAATGTAAATGAGTGTACAAATATATATATATATATATATAAATATTTTGTATAATATATGTGATGATAGTATATGGTGAAAAAAAAATGCTAACATTCACTACAGACCTTTTAATTACATGCTGATAGCAATAATGACCAAAATATATTTTCCTTTAGATGTCATCTATCTAGATACTAATTTCATCTGGAAAAAAATAAACACTGTTCCAAGATTTTCATAAAAATAACAACAACCAAGCTGTGAACATTAATATTGAATATTCTTAACAGAAGAACAAACCTAAGATAGAAAGTAGTGCCCTAAAATTTTGCACTAATTTATTTTATTTACTTTGAAGAAAAATATTAATACCTATAAATTATGTTTGGAAAATCATTTTCAACACCATTTAAACATAGATAGCAATTTACCAGCATTATGAAACACAAAATATTCATCTGTAGGATATTTTGTTTTTTTTCTTCTTCAAATTATGACTTAGATTTGTATAAGGTATTCTGCTGTATAAGTTCATTAATAATAATGACTTAACAGTTATAAGGAAATGTCGGAGGCAATATCCATCATGTAATGAATGCAAGTTGCATAAAGTCACAGCATGAAATAAATAAAAAGATATGGCATAAATACATAATGGTATGATATGGTGAACGTGTAATCTAACTGTAATTTCACTTTAAATTTTTCACTATGTAACCCAGCTCTTCTTTAAAAGTTTGTCTACACAATAAAAAAAAAAAAATAACTTAATGCAGTTTACAGGCAAATATTGCAATTTACATAAAACATTTTTTTATATTAGTAAAAAATTTTGATGTTTGTGAATACAACTGAGTACGTGACGTTAGAGAAACTCTTTCTCCAAGTCAGTCACTGTGTATTTAGCACCTACATTATGGTGAACTAAAGGACGCGTTACGTCTTGATTTTGTCCCTCAACATCAATATCCAGGAGGGTTTTCTGATGTGCTATATGTGGTGGAGTGTTCCCAGGTGATAAACGAGATCGGCTTGAAAAGTACGGAGTGGTTTCCTCACCCCCAACCCCTCTGCCCCTTCCAGAATCCCGACTGTATCCATAGCCTGGTGAAGCCGGGTATTTAAGGTGTATAGGATAAGTCTTTGCCCCACCAACATCAAGAGTCGTGGGCCGTTGGGCTGGCTCTCCGCCTGGTCGTCTTCTGGGTGGAACTGGTTGTTGCTGATGAGATGATGGTTCTGGAGTATGAGGTATTAAGAAATAATCAGTGGTGACGTTATATTTCATATCTAGCTGATCAGCTGTAGTTGATGAGTTTGAGGTATTTGAAGGTGTTCTTCTGTGTGAGTTGTACATATTGCTACTGTTTATTTTGCTCAAGTCAGGCGGGATGAAATCGTCCTCAAAGGTCACAGAGCGTCTCTGCGGCTTGTTTCCAGCTTCCTGACCTGCAGGTTTAGAAGTGTCTAAGTTACTCTCAGCTGACAGCTGGCGGTTGTAAATCACAGTCCGTTCAGTTGTGGGGGTTGATACAGAGGCCTCGCTTTCTGCAAAAGATGAGCGGTGAGACGTTGAGTAATTTGTGTAGGCAGGCCCAACTGCCTGGCTGCTTAAATCACTATCATTGAGAGGGGTCTCTGACTCCCAGTGCAAACTTGGCCTTTGCCTAGCTTGGAAACCATGGTAAGTATGCCAATAGCCAGGAGGAGGGCCAGGGTAAGAGCGAAAATCACCTTCAGGCTCTATTATAGCATCTCTAACTGCAGCAAGATATGCGTCACGGCGATTATTGATGTAAGAGTCTCTCTTTTTCAGGCTGCGCTCATCATCCACACTAGGCATATGCAAACTTGGATGAATAGCCCTTGTATTGGCTATACCAATGTCAAAGCCCATGGCCACAGATGCTAATATTGTAGACATGTGGTACAGGGAAGAATCAGTTTTTTTGCCTTTCACAAATGGACTGGTTGGTGTGGCAACTGGAGTGTGTGGAATGCTTCTTGATTTGGGAGAATCATCTAAATCACCAGGTAGGAAATCTTCTTCGTCATCTAGAAAAGAAACAGGAAAAAAAATTGCTATTCTAGAAAAAATGGTGTTGAAAAATAATAAACTTTATGTAAACACAAACATTTATTGAGTCAGAACAAAAAACATACTCAAAAAATTAATAAATGTAGGCACTTTAAACCGTTTACATCACAATAGGCTAGAACTATTATAGCCTTGCTGTAAGCAACAAATTGAGATAAAGACACAATCAATTTTTTAAATAAGACTTAAATTAAAAAAAAATCATTGTATTATTTAATTCCAACACCATTTACTTACAAAGTTGATTTATTGCTCCCATGTTTGAATTACCAGCACCAAGATGACGCAATGACTTTTCCAAATTAGGCGCACTTTTTGACCATCTACCATCAGCAAATATTATTGATGAACGCTGATGTCTATCTTTTTGCACAGAACTGGGGCCCCATGTTTTACCTTTTTTTCCATCTGCTGGCGGATCTGTGAAAATAATTTATGGCACTACTTTTAAATATTGATTTGCAATAAAGAAAAAAAAAAGGCATTTATGAATCAATATAATGAAAGTGATAAAAGAGCAAACGAAAAAATAATAAACCACAGTATAAAAAACTGTATGGACCTTCTCAAAATGATTCTGTTACAATTTAAAATTTTACTCTGTTCATTTGGTCAGATGATTAAAAATGGGTGACATTTAATCAGCCTGTAAATTTTAACAATTGTCCATAACATCCAATGACAAAATTTGTGATGGAACAAAGGAATAAATTATTTTTAAAATACCATAGAAATACGATAAAAAATAAGATTACAATGAATAAATTCCATTGTACATTAAAGGTAACAGTTTTTGTTTCTTTTACAAACAAACTAATTTTGGTCCTTTTTTTTTCAATCTTTATGTTGTATATTTTAATCTAAGTGCTCTGATAAAACTAATGTGAGCAGAAAGTTAAACCTGCAGGTCAGATTAGACCAGTCAGTCACATTTTAGAAATTATAAAATTAAAGCGTGCAGAGAGAAAAATAATCATATTATACTGTATTAAATTATAAAGAAATATGATCTCACTAGCAATGGCTCTAAAACGAGGAGGTGGAGCTGCATGAGTTGGTGTGGCAGGAGGACTCTCTGGACTGGTTGCTGTCCCATATGATCTTTTGTCATAAGCAGCTGAATCTTCTTTCTGAACAGTAATGTTGTGTCGAAAATCTGAAAAATTTAGATAAAGTAAAATGATCTTTTGAACAATAAAGTGTTAACAAAATTATTCCAAATACATGTACTGGTTTAGAATTTAGAACACTCATTGCATTGTGCATGAGTGTGCACATTTCACAAATATTTAGGCCATCTTTACACTTTTTCAATTGCGGCAAATACAGTCAAACCTCAGATGACGAGCATACTTTGTTCCAGAGAGGTGCTTGTAATCTCAAACAATCATGTACGAAAGCTGATTTTCTCATAAGAAATGATGGAAACTCAAGTGATTGTTTACGAAAAACTAACATTTTACTCTTATAATGAATAAATTGTTATGATTTTGATTTTTTAAATTAGTTATCAGATTTAAACAATGGTTAGGAATCGATGCTATCTGTTTGTTTATCATGATCTGTTTCTTTTTTTGTGGCGTCAACACTAAACCTATGAAGTGACACTTGATATTCTTTTCTTTGCAAGAATTTTGCAGAAATTTACCATAGCATTATGTTTAACAGATTTCAAGCACATTCTGTTAAACTTTACTTGTAAATTTTACACTTTTTTTTTATTTACAGGTGGCCATTATAGCAGTTACCTCTCAGTCAAAGGACTTTACTAAACAATAATTGCTCTAACAAATGCTGACTACACAAGGGAAGCACACTGAAACAAAGCATATGAAAGAAGAACCATCCTATCAGAAGTTATCAGGTAATTCTTGGCAGAAAAATCATAACATAAAGTTCTATTTGAAATTCAAAACCTCCCTTGTATATTCAGTAAAAAAAAAAAATTTTTTTTAATTTTGCTCATCTTGCAAGGATAATTTATTAGCCTTAAAATTGACTGTAATAACAAAAAATATTTTGATATTCAAGTTCATGGGTTCCCGGAATGGAATTAATCCAGTTTCTATTCATTATAAAGCAAAATATGTTTTGGGACAGAATGTCATATCTCCTGTTATGCCTAAGCAACGCTTCTACATTGCATAAATTATCTACAATTGTTGCAGAATTTTACAGGTTGACATATAAATAAAGTAAAATTTTTTGTATAATTTTCTAAAGTATTAATTACATACTAGCTGTACCGCAAAACCTTTGCATAAAGTTATATACCCCTAGTAGGCTAGGTTATTTTTGGTTTCGGACAGATCCGATTTTTTCATGATTGTATTTTAAACTGGAATACTGTTGTAATAATTCTTTACTTTTGATTTAAAGCAGAACCCAAATCGCTTTTATTTATAATATTAAAAAAACTGAATGTGTTGATCTTTATAAAAAAATAATAATCAATTAGACAAACCAGAAGGTTCACTGATTTTCTTTCCTCCATATTTTAACGCCTTTAATCGACTTCTACGGCTTTTCCTTTTCTTTGGAGTGGGTTTGTGCATAACTTGCTGAAGTATGAGTATATTAAGTTCCCTTTCTAATAGTTCAATTTCTCTTGCAGCTAGATCTTGCTCTCTCCGCTTTAAAGCATCTTCCTGTATTTTTTGCTGAAGCTCAGCTTTTGTAAGTTCCTCTTCTCTACATCTCAGTTCCTAAACAAAAAGTGAATATTTATAAACTGACTGCCATTTTTATTAAAAAAAAATATACTTATCCAATGATATGGTACCAAAATTATGCATTTATAAAAATATTAAAGGTTTACAATTTTGTCTTTTTAAATTTCTGACATAAATTGACTTTTTGCTTTTTTTTACAAAGTCACCTTTTCTCTGCTTCTTAGTTCATCAAACATTTGTTCAATTTCTAAACGCCAATCCTCCTGCATTGTGTGAAAAGAATCATGTGGAGTTGTAACAAATGCTGAAGTAGCTATTGCTTGAAGTCGTTGTAAGATTTCTAGAAATGTTGGTCTTTCATGAGGTTCTTGGCGCCAACAATCTAAGGCAAAAAAATTGTATCATCTTCATAAAAACTTCAAATGAACATTTTAATGAATATAAAGCTCCTTTATTAAGAATAATTTAATATGATAAAAAAAATAGTTTTAATTTGATATCTTAATCAAATAAAAATGAACACCAATGTTTAAAAAAAAGGGTAGCACTAAAAAGAGCCTTTGAAACTGTGCTACTTTGTAGTTTGTAAATAATTAATTTTAGCTTTGTTTAAGATAAAAAAGATGTGATGAAACATCAACTTGTTTTTAAAAAATATTGATACATGATAAAATAATAGATGTATTGTTCTCTTTATTAATCACTACCTTTGTTTTTATTTGCATTATTAAAAGTTAACTGTGACACACTTATACATGTATAAAGGCCTGTTCATAATTAGAGAGAGAGAAAGAAAGAGAGATTAAAAATGGTGGCAACATTATTCTGGTTTCTTATTTTTTTTAGGTAAGTGATATCTATTATGAGAGAAATCGAATAATTAATTTATTCATTTTAGATCAACAAATAATTCTAGTGGTGTAATAAAAATTATGAACACATCAACGATAGCTAAAAGATTTTTTTTTAAAACTTGCTACAGCCTAGTCCAACTAAAAAGTAAAATGATATTTTGCTAGGTAAGTATAGGAATCCATTTGATTATAATTACAAAATTTTCCTCATGTGGGTTATAAAAAATAAAATACTGACCTGTCATAAGCTGAGAAAACATTGCTGGACATGTAGAAGGTATAGGAAGAGTAAGTTTATTAACAGCCACACCATAAGCCACACCTAAAGCATCAATGCCTTTGTAGGGTGTTTCTCCAGTTAAAAGCTCCCAAAGCACAACACCATAGCTAAGAGAAAGGATTGAAAAAAAAAAAAACTTTAAAAGTTTCATCTTCAAGTCATAATTTCATTTTTTTTTTTGGGTGTATAAGTATGGAGGAAAATAAAAAACAAAGCAATGAGCAATTACTCTCTCTATATTAGTGATCTATATTGTGATTCGCAAAAAACATGTTTGGTTTTCGCAGCCCATCTTTTAAAGAGACTTAAAAAAATAAAAGCTGAAATAAATTGGATAAATTCTCTATTCACTAATTACATACACATATTGAAGACCTACATCAAATCAGTCCACGACCCACATCAAATTAGTCCACGACCCACATCAAATCAGTCCACGACCCACATCATATCAGTCCACGACCCATATCATATCAGTCCACGACCCACATCAAATCAGTCCACGACCCACCCAGGGGTTTCAACCCATACTTTTGAGAACCACTGCTCTATAGCAAACTATGTTTACTGAATTATTAAAATGTTAGCTGCACATTTGATCCCTCTCAAAAACTGACTTAACCAACATTGAAGCATTTGTTTAGCTAAATTTCATTCATTGAAGTTTTACTAATTTATATTTTTAAAATAAGTTTTTTTTTTCTTTTCAGATTTTTTTTTTCAGCCACAAGAGAGAAAAGTCCACCCCCCCCATTTTGTGCCTTTTGTTGTTAAGGTTTATGAAACTACGGCTTGTGGGCCAAGTCCATCTGTAAGACTGTGTGAGTTGACCGGCACTCTGCTCCTTATTGCTTGTTCACATTAATGACATTTACATTCAATTTGTTCTTGGTCTGGCCCTTCTGTCAAATTTAAGAACTAATTGGGGCCTGCTATCTAAAAGTTAGCCTCACCCTTCAAGTCCTAATAAAATGTGATTTCTTGCTATAAAAAAAAAAAACCTGTTAAAAGTAGTCAGTCCTTGCTATTTGTTATTTAAAATTTTTGAGAATGAAAGTGTTGGTGGTGATGCACATTAAAAAAAAAAAAGGACCATGTTAATCTACAGAACAGAATCTTTCACACGTACATTTTCATCCAGAAATATTGTTTAATAGAAAATGTGCACAGTAGTATTTGATGAAAAAAGAATAATTTTTTCCTTTTTTTTTTCTTATAATACAAATGTTAACATTTAATAAACAAATTTCAAACGTTTAATAATATATATTGATTGTTTGAAAGAAAAAAAAACTAATTTAGGAATTTACCTCCAGACATCACTTTTCTTTGAAAATCGTGATAGTTTAATGACCTCTGGTGCCATCCAAGCATATGTTCCAGCAGCACTCATTCTAGTTGTTTGCTCAACTTCCCTAGCCAATCCAAAATCAGTGATTTTAAGATTTTTCTGACCTAGATCTCCACTGTCCACTGGTTCTTTTAATAAAACTGTTAAAGGGAGATACAAAAATTTAATGTAAAAAATTAAAAGAAATTGAAAATGTCAATTTCATATAAACTAAATATATTTCAATGCTATAAAAGTACTGAACAAATCCATTTCTTTTAATGTGCTGTATTGTTTTTTGGACACAAATATGTTTAAAAAGAAAGTTCATCAGTGTTCTATTTTTATGTTACTTACTAACCAATCCCAGTCTAAATTATTTACAAGGATAAATCAAAGGAAAAAAAAAACATGGAAAAAGACTCTTCATTAGGAGATAATAATATTTGTCAATAAATGAGGGAAGGCTCAAATTTTGAAACAAGTTTTCACCATCTCCAGACTTATAGCTCACTAGTAGTTTTATATTGCTTTCAAGTCGAATAAAATAATTTTTTTTGTCTAACTAAACTGTTGAGTACAAAAATATATGAATAAATGACAATTAAACAAAAACAAAATTTGGTTTATGATCATATTTAGCTTTTATTAATAACTAGCACCCCATGAGGAATGGGGCTACCTAGGGTGAATAAATTGATACCATTTCATGCACCTTAATTGTGTAGAAACAATATACATTTCATAACAAATTAAATTTTACCAGTGAACGCTTATAACTTATTTGGGATCATTTTTTTTTTTTTATAAAAGTAATTGTTTTTCTGTGTTAAAATAAAACAAAATCATAACATATAAAAATGAATGTAGTGATGTATGTATGCATATGTGCATGTTTAGTGATGTATGTATGCATGTGTGCATGTTTAGTGATGTATGTATGCATGTGTGCATGTTTAGTTGGCCAGCATAGAGATACACACTGTTGAATCAAAAAGACAAAACTTGGCCTCAGTGGCGTCACCAGGGTTGGTGTCACCCGGTGCGGTAACTCATGGTGTCACCCCTCTCATGACACCCCGGTCTCCATATTTTTTTTTCCAGAGACCGTATATATATGCGCATGCGCAACTTTATTATTTTTTTTTTTCCGTTTCCGGGGTCAGGATTTTTAGCGATAATTGATATCTATAGGTCAGTGCAAGTATACCAATAATTTCATTAAAATAATTAATAATAAAAAGTACGCAGTGTCTGTTAATAATCGGAGATATTTTTATATTTGGCATTAATTTTTTTCGAAGCCTTATAAAGTCATTTGCTGTTAATAAACGGAGATATTTTTATTTATTTTTAAAAATTAAATACGGCTTTGAATTATTTTAAATTACAAAATAAGAATATAGGCCTAAAACTAGATATTTTGCATTTTGGTGTCACCTCTTGTGAGGGTGTCACCCGGTGCGGTCCGCACGCCCCTAGTGACACCACTGCTTGGCCTGGATAATACAGGTGGCTATTAGTCTTTCATTTTCATTTATGGGGATTAAGATATTTTAGCATTTTAATTATCAATATTGATGTTCTCTCTATTCAAATGCATTGTAGTTCCTAATTTTTTATAGCCCATTTAAAATTTCATCTTCATTGTGGTGTTGTGTCAAATGACCTGAGTTTTGAACCACGTACTAAACGATAATGAATCAGCCACCATGTCCATTAGGCCAAGGCAAAAGCTGATTATTGCCATTATTTGTGAAAACAAACTAACAGCGATATATGTATACTACACAGGAGCACTATAACTGTGAAATGCTGAAATCCCTGTGAAATGCTGAAATCCTTTACATATGGTACTGGAAGAGGTTTCAAGTGTCTTGAGGCATCTCAACTTCCCGAGCAATGCCAGGAATACTGTTAGTGCTTTATAGGGATAAAATTATGAAAAATGTTTGTGTGGACTGAATTCTGGTGTACTGTGTGTAGAGTATTGTTGCCTTAAATCCATTATCATAAGTATGGCAATTAGTACTGTTGGTGTAATTTTATTTAATAAATCTAAAGAGTAAATAGAAGATAGTGAAATAAATATTTGATTACATCATTTGATCAAAAACTGTGTCTAAGTATGATGATGCGCTACTACTTTCATTCATGGAATAGCACCAACTACACCCTTGTTCACAGAAGGAGAAAAGACATACATACAGAAATTCACATTTATTTAAGTAGAGATAATTAATGACTTAAAGCTGTTTTAAGTGTGTGCTTATGTAAAATAACCTATTTTAGCTAAATAAAAAAAAAAAAATATGTTGATGAGTCCCTTGCATTTTTTTTTAAACCCTGCAAATTTTTTGGAGCTGTTCCACTTAACACTGTTCTTTTTTTTGCTTAATCCAAATTATAATTTTAATAATTGAGTTTATTCTTTTATAAAACTAATTTGGAAATGTCATGACAAAGGCAAGGAAATATGAATTTGTTTAAATGTTGTGTCTTTTAGCTTCCTTGATTTAATTAACTCTTATTATCAATTTGACTGTAAGAATGTGTAGCTGTTGCCTGAAAAAGTTGACGGTCATAATGTGTAACAATTACCTTAAATTAAGTTTGCAAACTTACAGCTCAATGTTATTGTGTATAAAACAAAATGTTTTAGTATCAGTGATTTCTTTGTCTTAAAATGAGTCTTTAAAGAAAAAAAAATGGGGAAAAAAAGTAACATTTTCAGATTTCTACGAGAAACACAAATCAAATGCTAATGATTTAGCAAAAGGGATAATAAAAACACAAATTAAAAACCCCAGCCACGTTGAGGATCCACATTTAGCAATTGTAAGGAATGGGGAAAATATAAACAAAAATTGAACATGTTCTTTAATACAATTTTGTATCCAAGCAGATTCTGAACGCTATCTGAGGAGACTTCCTCATTATGGACAGGAAGATATTAAAGAGCTGGGAATCAATGTGTAGCCTCCTTCATGGTTTTCAGGCTCATAGCCTCACTGTGACCAAATGACTGACCCCCTTATGACTGCCCTTCCAAAGGTAGTGAAGTTAGAATAAATTTCATTTTGATCTCTTAAACCTATATTACAAACTAACAACCACAATATTATATTTAGACCCACTTTATTTCATAGGGTATTTCTGCCTTTAGAAATGATGTGTGTCAAGTCAATTTTTTTTTATATATAAAATTTAAACAAAATACCCTTTTAAAACAATCTCAGATGAGTAAATTAGTGGAATAACCTGCGCAATGGGCAAGCAAAAGTAATGAAATTGATCAAAACAAAAGTAGTGAAGAACGCAAGTTGAATTGAAATAAGAATGCAATCAAATATTTAAGACATAAAACAATAAAGTCAAAAACAAAATCATCCGCACTCTATAAAAATATAGGGAAAAAATTGAATGATTATTGTCCAATTTTGATAATGTACCTCTCAGATGTGTGTTTGTGACTGCATAAATAAATAAAACAATAAGGACTGAAGAAAAATAACAAAATTTTGCTTATGCATTTAATTGCTTTTGAAAATTTTCTTCAGTAGACCAGCAAAAAATTTTCTCCTAGGTCTTAGACCACACAATGGCCCAGTGACAACTAAATGCCAAACGCAGCAATACGTTAGCATTAACATAAATGGGTAAGATTTTATTGGGAGTTCTTAGATATTTTAGTAAGGATTTCCCATTAATTAAAGCTAATTATATACTATAATATAGGCTAGTTGTTAAAAATTATAATAAAAACATTGTCACAAAATAAGATATAATAAATTCTTTAGCTTTTTTATGGTACCATGTTATGGGTGAATTAAATAACAAAAAATGTGTCTTAAAAAGGCAATTATGATTTCAAATTAGAAGGATAATGCTTGAAATTTTCCTTTGAGAAGACACACTATTATTAATGACATTATCAATAATTATTAATACTTTCATATTTCAGTATTGAATATATAAATTTAATATAATCAGAAGAATTATTTCAAAAGTTAATGGTAACATTTACACAACAAAATATCTGCAGTACAGCAGATAACCAACTACAAATTTAAATTAATGAATACATTATGATTATACTTACTATTGCTTGATTTTAGATCCCTGTGAACTAAAGTTAATGGTGCCAGTTCATGTAGATAATGCATTCCATTAGCTATTTGTAATGCCCAGTTCACAAGAATTTCAGGTGGTATCTGTCGTCCACCGAGCACCCTATTTAATGAGCCACCTGCTGCGTACTCCATCACAAGACATAAATTTG
The DNA here is from genome assembly GCA_021962125.1 of Bulinus truncatus. Taxonomy (NCBI): domain Eukaryota; kingdom Metazoa; phylum Mollusca; class Gastropoda; family Planorbidae; genus Bulinus; species Bulinus truncatus. The sequence continues at coordinate 5,591,313 of JAGDYQ010000038.1, read as the reverse complement.
GAGGTTTTAAGCAAACCCCTCGTAATGCTGCAATATTTACATGATTAAGAAGCCAAAACAGTTTAGCTTCTTTCCTTACATTCTCAATCGTCACACTGATGTGTTCATCTGGATCTTGACGTGCTGCTTTAATCGCCACAGTTTCATTGCGCCATCTACCTTTATAGACTTTACCAAAGCCACCAACTCCGATCACTTCTTCTAAATCAAGTTCCTCAAAGTCAATCTCAAATGGCCGATCCTTTGATTTAATTTCAGGTGGTAACTTATCTACATTTAGCTGAGAATCTTTGGCAACAAAATTACTTGGAAAAATCCCTACTTTCCCTTCTGCCTTACCCATCCACCACCCATCATCTCCAGAATCAACTGATAAAACTTGCACCTGAGTACCCCTGCGTAGTGTAAGCTCATCTTCCCGTGCAGCTTCATAGTCGAAAATTGCGGTCCATAGAGGACTCTGATCATTTTCATCTCGTCGACCCCGCCGATCAGCAAACCGAGATGGTTCCATCGATACGGCCAACACACTCTTGTGTCGCATTCGATGGAATTATGTTACAATTGTTAGGCATCAAAATGTACTTATTTTGATGCATTGTTGATCCACCCCACAACTTGGGTGGAAAGACCCAAACATTATTACTCCACGATAATTTCATGTATCGAATCACTCATGAAGAACAAAAAGAATGTATTCTAAAGGCTAAAACTACTATTTTCGATGGGATAGAACAGTATAATTCCATGACGTTAAAGAAATGTACATGTTTTGTAAATCACTTTCGACACCTTTGTTGGGATTCTGGTGTTACGAGCCGCCATATTGATGTACTTTGACCTTGAAATTTTCATATTTAAAATATTTTTATATCACAATAAAACATTTATAAACTTTTTAATAAAAAAAAAGTTGACACAAGATCTTTTTTTAATTTCAATCGATTACAATAGCTAAGCCCTCGTCAATCGGCCGGCCTGTATAGGCTTTTCCCAAGGCACCGTCATTTCTCGTATCATACGGTGATTTGTGTGACTTAACACAATAATGGCTGTTTACATGGGTTGTTGTGCAGATTGAAAACAAGGAAGACGAACTTATACATAATTATGTGACTGAAGGAGAACTGGAAATAATATTCTCAGGGGATGTTATTGGGTTTTTTGGTATAAGTCAATGGGATCTCACATACTGGATATTCTTTGCCAAGGAATATGGGCATCTTTAACTGGGGGATGGTTTTACGATCCTCAACAGCAGGTTTTTTGCAACACCTTTCATCTATATTTATGGGTGCTCCTTCTCGCATTTCCTTTGATTGTGTATTCAGTAAGTAGTTTTCTGAGAATATCTTATGCTTACGACATGTATGTATATATTTTAAAAGATATCACCTAATTTACTAGACTATAGTCTTCAAAATACACCTGGACCTGGTCATGAATCCCATTATTGCAAAGTAGCCAAGAGAGAAAAAATATCATATCATAACTGAACTATTCTCTCATAATAAACTAATTAAAGGGACAGTGTAGCAGTTTGGTAGAGTGCTCAACTTCTAATCTGTAGGGGCTGAGTTTGAGCCATGGTGAGAGCTTGGTATTTCCTCATGTTTAATTGATGCCCTCAAGTCCACCAATTAGTTCAATCTTCTAAAAATAGGTACACAACATTTGTTAGGGAAAGTAAAAGGTGGCTGGGCAATGTTCTAGTCATGCAATCCCATTAGCAATGGCTACAGAAACAGATGAACTACTTCATCTGACCCCGATGGTCTGTAAGATTTTATTAGTTATTAGAAAACTTTACTTTTTTTTTTTACTTCTATTAAAACCTAAATGAGACCATGAGAAATTAGAGCATTGTTTAAGTTGGAATCAAATGATCAATCACTTCAATGGTCAATGAAATGACACCAAGGATTTCTCTTCATTACCTTTGGATGTTTTGGTGTAAAAAAAAAAAATGTCTAAATATACCAGAAAATCCTTGCTAATTAGTGTAATATGTTCTCTTCCTAAATTTTATCATGAAAAAACACATTCCTTCTCCTTTCTCCGATCATGGTACTGTTTACGATAAAATAGTAAGAAATTTACCTTAATGTAGGAAGGTAAAAATTATTTTTTTAATATTATAGAATATATAGATATGTTTACTTGATATTTTTTCAACTGTCGACTGAGGGTCCTTGGTCCGATCACTAGTGAGGACCAATGGATGTTTTAGGTCACAGTATGGGGATGAAAGAAGGGCACTATAAAAACCATCCCATTAATGGTTTATAGGATCTAAGATTCATCTCATTCTTACAGGAACATCGAACACTTAATTAAGATATTTGAGAAGATAAATGATCTTCCTCTGTCATATTAGCATTTTTTACAATAATATAAACATTTATAAAATCTAGTCTTAATTAATTTTTTTTACATTTGCATTTATTTGTTGCACTTTTAATAGTGCCACTCTAACTCAGTAGTGATCATTTTACCTTTCTTTACATCAGTGTGTAGTGATCCAGGAATTATCCTTTATATTTTACTTATTTGTAAGATTTTTGTAAACATTTGAAAAGTATTTTTATTAAGCGATTAGTGGTTTTCAGTTTATCGATTTTCAGATTGCTATTTAATGTGTTTGGAAAGGCTAGTTTTAAGGAAATTCTTTTGACATTTCAGTATAGAATAAAGAAAGGTTCATATTATGACTAAGACTCCATGGTTATTGCATCCTCAGCTTTGTTAGAATGTAAAATTCATTGTTTCTTTTTGCTATCAAACCAAGAGATAAAACATCTTACACTCTGAGAGACAAAAAGGATAATAGGAGAACATGATTAACTACCAGCTGGTCTTAAGTGTGTTATTTGAATAGTGTTATAATTATGTTTTATTAATCTGGAATTCTTTATTAGTCAAAATAAAATCCATTTTTTTTATAATATAATAATTACTTAAAACTTTTTATAAGAAATATTACAATAGTTATAATAAACATGTATTACAGAAAAACATATTTTAAACCGATGTTCCAATATTAGATTGACACATTCATAATAATTATTACAAACTTTCTAGACATTGGAGCCATCTGTCCTAGTATGGAGTATGTATTGTGTGGCAATAGGCATCCTCTTCAGCATCATCAAGGGCATAAATTACAAGCTGCATCACCTGTTTGACACTGGTGAAGCAGAGGAGGAGACTCCATCCGAAGCGCCAGAGAGATCTGGCTCTGTAGACAAAGAAGATGGTGTCAAGAGGTAAGTTAATAATTCACTGATGTGATTTATTAATATTTCTTTAGCACAATGTTTCTCTTATTTGATCCATAAACATTTATTTAGTTATATATTTTACAGATGCAATTTATAAACACCTACATAGTTTTGTGCTTCACTGTTGTGACATGTAAAAGATCTACTTAGCAACTTTGCATGATGATTTACTGTATTTATAAATAAAAATCTACTCGGTTAACCTGGTTTTTTTTTTTTTTTGACTTCACAGTGGTGGAGAGAGTAAAGAAAATGAGTATATTGAAATGACCAGCTTAGGTAATTTACTGGCCGGTGGAGATCATGGGCGACCACTGAGCACAGTGTCTTCTCAATTAGAAATGGGTAAAGATTACTCTAATGAGCCTCTCCCATCCCCTGTTGCTGCCAACTTATCTAAAGGAGGTATTAAACAAATACATTTTTAAATGATTATCTTATTTTTTGTTACAGCTGTTTAGGAAAAATCATAAGTTGAAATTAAACGAGTAAAACGTTTGTGAATATTGCTATCGTTGACTATTTACTTTTGTTTTACATCACTTTTATATTATATTTTGCTATTTATCGCAAAATACCTTTTATCGTTTAGCCAAATAAAAATAAACTTTAATATGTTACTATTCAGCGAAAGCACCTTTGGCCAAGTTAGATGGTGATGATATAACAATGGGAGGGTCCAGCAGAATTTCAGCCAAGTTAGACAACTCTAGCAGTGGAAATGGTATGCATTTTAAAAAAATATTGTTCATGCTTTTTAGAAAAAATTATTTTCACAAAAACAAGGATGGTTTAGATTTAATTAACATTTTCCTTCTAATTAATATTTAAATTAATTTCTTTTTTATTTTGTTTTTTCTTCTTTATAATCATTGTAATAAGCAGAGCAGAAGAACAGGTTTAAATATTTTATTATGTCGTATTAGATGATGAAGATTCTGCAGACCAGGATGACAACATTCCGCACACTATCACAACCCAGGCTGACATAGAACCAACCCCTAATTGTTCCAGTGTAGCAGCAGAGTTACAGTCAACTGAACCCATTAAAGGACCACACTCTTCAGATCCAGCTCAAGAAGATAATGATGAGGCCTTAGAAATTGCTAAAGTTATCTCCACAATGGACGCTCAGGAGAACAGCCATACTACTGCCAGAGGTGATGATCCCTCATCAGCAGTCGGGTCTCCACCAGACATTGGGGCTTCTCAAAATCCAGAAGAAGATACATCAAAGTGCAGTAATTTAAAATCTTCTTGGTCTTCCCATAACCCTCCCCAGAATCTGGGCAGCAGTGCGGAGACGAAAAAATCAGGGACACCTAAACTAAGGATGAGGAAAGAACGTAAGGCAGTGCGGCGTAGTAAAAGCACAGCAGAGTGGGGCACGTCTGTTGCCCCTAAGACATCTACGACAAGAGTGAAATTGTCTTCACAGTCTTTAAACATGCATGACCCATCTAGTAAGAGGGTGCCTGTTCATCAGCTGTCTACGTCCAGTAATAGCGACTGGTAGGTTATTAAAAAAAAAAAGAAAAGAAAAATTTCCTAAAAAAAAAATAGAAAGTAAAATCTTTTTACTAGATAAAAAGAATGCAACTTGGCAGTGAAATAGTTTATTCTTATCTATTCTTTCACTTTTCTCTCAGGTCAGATGTCAGTGTGGGAGAGGTGGAACTTCCTGAACTGTCTTCCACACCTGATGGTCACGAAGACTGTTTTCATTCCTTTAACTACCACTTTATAATGCATGGCGTCGTGGGGGACTCCTCAGGCTCCACCCTTGTTGCCCAGGGTCATCATGAGAGGCCAGACAGTCCTCACCCAAATTCAGTCCATTCAGTACCCTACAGGTCTCGTAGTATAACGTCCTCATCCTCGTCACCTCTGCACCAGGATTGTGCCCCATACATTAACAACAAATGGCCTCACAGAAGTGAAGATCCAGATAGTGACTCGTTAACTTCTGGAGGTAAGTTGAATTATTTAGAACTTTTCAGATGCCTGTGTATTTGAATTAATGCAAGGGCGGTACGGTCAACTGTGAAAGTGCTTAATTTTCTGCAACAGGGTGGGATACAGGCCTGTTGCCTTCATTCTGTTCACTAATTGGATGTAGATAGGGCATTCCAAAACTCTTAATAATTGGTTTATCCGGGTTTAGAATTGTGAAATAATATTGGAACCTTATAGGATAAGAAGAGCAGTAATGGCTTGTATTCTCTTAGAATAAAGGGCGGAGACTTGATCAGGGTAATTCAGACCTTTTATCTAAACTTTTCTAATAGACTTTTGAAAGATTTGAGTGATTTTTACATAATCTTTATTCCTCCAGAATTTTAGGGTAGCTTATTCAGATTTTCCCCATTTTAATTCATTGTGCTGAAGTATTAACAGATTAAGTTTTTCTAGAAATAAATTTGGTGACTGATGGTGGAGAAAAAACAACAACAAATACATATATTAAAAACTGAGAGGGTTTGTTTATTTTATTTTATTCAGGTGCAGAAATGGGCTCACACAGTACAGAGTCAAGCAGCTCAGCAAATATTGAGCCTGCTGTGAACATCATCAAAACACCTAAAGAGCTGGACTTGACAACTCCTAGCAGCCCATCTGCAGAAGACCTGGCTCTTATGAGAAGTCAGGGAGCAATTCCTAAAAAGATGAGGTCAAAGTCTGCCAGAAATAGCAACTCATTGAAAGGTGCCTTGTTTTTTTTATTTTATATTTTTTTTATCCAACTTGGAGATGTCTTTTTTCACCTGGGCTTCAAATTACAAAAAAAAGGCCTTTTAAAAAAATCTAATTTCTTTTATTAAAATGTATGTTGATCTTCATAATTATAACATTAAAGAAGTCACTGAAAAAAACTATCTGTGAGAAGATTTACTTATATATATGTATATATATATATATACAGAATCAACAAGTCCAGGTTCAACAGATTTGTCGGATCCAGAAGAACTAAGACGCCGACTGATTGAAATACTCTGGGATCCACACCAACATTCTGAGGAGCTGCGGCAGCTACAACAGTTTGTCAGAATGCAGAGTTAGTCAATCTTTTTTTTTTTCATCAAGTGTATATTCTTCATTAAACAAAAGACCTAAAGTTTAATTTTAACATTAATGTTGGTTATATAGCATAATACACCCTTATTTAAAAAGGATTATTGCTCATAAGTTTTAGCTTTTCATTCAAAAGAAATTAAATGAGACATGCATTGAAATATTTTTAAATTATCATTTATACATGTGACATTTTAATGATCCATCAAAGGCATCTCATGCCACCTCTATTCTTGAATCGTTCAGATACCCTGTCGATTTTCTAGTTGAAGCTAATGATCGGGTTTGTGAAGTCCCTGTAAGGATGAGATGTAATCTCGTAGATCCTATAAACCTCTAATGGGATGAATTTTATGGTGCCTTTCTTTCATTCGCATCATAGCCAATAGTGCATGTTGACAGAGGCACCACAGGAGATATAGCAGGATTTTAAGCCTTAACCTGAAATATCCGTTGGTCCTCACCGTTGATCAAACCAGGGACCCTCAGGTCGACATTTGAGAGCTTTATCACACAACCACCCATCCCCATAATGATCTGGTCTTACATATTCACTTTGTCTATCCATTTAGTAGAATGTATCTTTCTTTTGTGTATTTCTTTTTCATAAAAGTTAAATGTTGTCGTATTGTTTTCATTATTTTGTTATAAAGATTGTTTTTTAGTTATTTTAAAAAAAAAAATAGTAGCTCTCAATGGCCGTATGTGTGGCCAATCCTTGTTATATAATATATCACCTTGACAACCCAATTTTTTTTTATCAGGAAGTCAGTCTGAAAGTAATACTACGAAAGAAAAACATGATGATTCTCAAGGTAAATTGTTTACAAAGACATTATCGCATTTAAAAAAAGTAATTTCCAGACTTTATTTTTAGAATAAATCTTTAGGCTAATACTAGTCTTCAAATGTTAGATTTTTTTTTTAAAGGACGTATATTCTGTTAGTAGTTTATCCAGAAAATAACCCCATGCTAAATTTGTGATGAGTAATTTTATCACATTGAGTAAAGAGTAATATAAAACTGAGAATTACAGTTGTTTACGTGCAAGGGTGTGAAATGATTAAGGCATTACCACAATGCTTTTTTAATACTTGTATTTTTTTCTAATATTGCAATGTAGTAGTTTTGAAAAAAAAATAGGTCGAAAATTTGAACATATATTGAATACACTGTTTTCACGCTTCATAAACTTTTGAGTTTTAAGTTTAATTACTTATTTTCTGATTTGTAGCCAAGACAATCAAAGAAGAAGAAAGTAGTTCAGGCAAATCCCCAGCCAAGGCAGCTGGTCAAGAAGAAGAAAGAAAACCAGCCGTGACACCCACGGAGTTTAGTGCACTGTTGCCTGTCAGTTCTCAGTTGAATCGACCCACCAACAGACTGGCCAGGTATGCTATATTGTGATAACAAAGTGGAATACTGAAATTAATTTGTTCATAAACCTATCTTTTAGCTCTAGAATATCATGAGCATATTTTATATATATTTTTTTTGACAGAAGAAGACGTGGTCGCCATGCCAGTCAGCAGAAGAAACGTTCTGAATCCCCTCCTTTGGCAGCACTCAATATGATGGTGGGGCAGGAAGGTCACATTGCAACATCTCATGACGATACAACAGATGGGGCAGTACATTGGTTTCAGGATGAGCAGGGTAGAGTTGATTTTTTACATCCTCTTCAAGTTTACAAAATTATCAGTGATTTGATCTGGCAAAAATTAAATTAACTTTTCACTTGCTCATAAATATTCATTTTTTGTTGGTTTTGTTTTCCTCTTTTATAAACTGAAGGCAACTGGATGTCCTATTCGTTTGGTGAAAACAGTTCTGGGGTTGCGCTAAATATTGCTGATATAAATATGAACACTAATACTAGTGGCTCTGTTGATAGGCGACGGCACCATGATGCAGATAAGTATGTTTCGAAAACATTCAAAAATGTAGTTTAACTTTCATAGCGAAATGCAGGAATTTCCTGAGTGTTCAGTGTTTGAAAAAGTAAATTTTTTTTTTTTGCAGAACATTATAATATTGGGATATATTAATCTTGATGCTCTTGCTTTCAAAATTTATTGGTTGAAAATTTATTTAACAGTTGCTATTCTTTTACTCCATGTCAGATGGTCGTTGTCTTCAATAGCGTCAAATTCAACTGTCATTGTTGAGGAATCACCACAGATAGAGAGTCCAAACACCCACCTGCGACCTGACATTGCTGTTCCCAGTAGTTTTCAACTCCCAGCTGAAACCCTACAGACTTTGCATTCTATGCTACGCAGAAATCACACCTCCAATTCATCCACAGACAGTGACACTACTCACGCCAACACCCGTTCAGGTCGTGGGGCTCCCAAACCCAAACACTTTTATAAATTCTGGGTGTGGCCCACAAAGCAGTTTATAAAAATCCATTTTGACCGCCTCGCACTTTTAGCAGCATTAGATAGGTAAACAGTTGTATTTACACTTAAATAAACAATTGTATTTACACTTAAATAAACAGTTGTATTAACACTGTAATCAAAAAATCTATGCATAAGAAATTTTTTTGAGATTTTTGTCTAAAAAAAAGTTATTTTGTTAATGCTTGAAAGGTATTTATCTCATCACATATTTATACTCTTGAAAGTGAAGCTTTCTTTTATCATTTATCTCTTATTTTACTATTGTAGGAACATATCTGTGATAGAAAATGTGATATCCATACTTATGGCTGTTTGTGTTGGTGCACTGGGTGCCCTAATGATTTCTTCGAATCTCTACCATGATTTCTACCTGCTGCTCTTTTGTTTCATCATGGCTGGCTGCCAGTACAGCTTACTAAAGGTAAATATTTTTTTTTTTAAACTTTTCACAAAAAATAAATGTTGTTAAATGTTTTGTTTTTATATGTTCCAACTTTAAATCTTTTTTTTTTTAATTTCAGAGCGTGCAACCAGATGCGGCATCACCAATGCATGTGAGTGGAAGAGGTTAAGATTACACATTAACGCAGAAGATATCTTAATCAAGGATTTCTTTTAATATTAAAGTTTTGAGTTTGATTATTGGAATGCTGTTGTTTTTTTTTATCTAGGGCTACAATCGACTGATTGTCTTCAGCCGTCCATTCTACTTTTGTATGTGTTGCTCAATAGTTCTTCTCCTAGAGTATGGCAGCCACATAGTCCACAACAAGCCAATTTATCTTTATGGCACTCCATTCACCATTTCCTCGGCTCTTACATTCCTGCGGCACTTTTTCAAGAGTGAGCATACAAATTTTTTTTTCTTTAATATTTCTAGTTATTGCGATTGAAGACATTCAAGATTTATAAATTACAAAATAGTTTTTTTTTTTAGTTTTAACAGTAAAATTAATATTTTAATTATTGTACATTTTTATACATGTAATTATTTTATGTCCATTATAAAATATTGACCTATCATCATATATATGTAAATTTACAATCAACAGCTTAGCTGTTTTCATCAGACTGGTTTATGATCGTCACGCAATAGATTAATGGAATTTGGGCTTTGCTATTTTACTCACAATATGTCACTGGCTAATTAAGTTAACCAGATTCAAACCCAAAAAAAATTTGATTTTATTTATGCTTTTAAAGGTATTTATAATTTTAATGACCATTATTATTTTAATTTTTTTTTTACAGTATTTATATTGTTTTTTCCTGTGCTGTTTACATTGGGACTTTTGCCTCAAGTCACCACATTTCTTATGTACATGTTAGAACAGATAGATATGCATGTATTTGGTGGTAATGGTAAGTACAGCTATGTGCTATGGCATATTGAGCATAACATTCTTGGATTATTCATTCAGTTACTGCACTGCTAATTAAAAAAATGCCATAAACTTTAAATTTTATTGTATACTAGCAGTGTACCGGCGTCGCTTGGGAGGTCAGGGGTCCACGTAAAATTTGAAACATTTCTAATACTCATACTGTGCACAATATTAGGGTTTTGCTTAATATGTAAGAAACGTGTTAATTCACACTACCTAATGTTAGGGGCAGGTGGTCATACAGTTAAGCACACACTGCCCACCTGGGGGGGTCACTGGTTCGATCTCCTGTGAGGACAGATAGATGCAGTGTATTTCAGGTCAGGTGAAAGCCCCTTGCTATATCTCTCGTGGTGCCTCCATGGCCATTGCACTGCAGGCTATGGTGGGAATGAAAGAAGGGCACCATTAAAAATCTTCCCAACAGTGGTTCATAGGATCTAAGAGATTTCTTCTCATACTTACAGGGACTTTACACTCCTAATGTGTAGATACATATCATTCATCACATAACATTTTACCCATCAACGACTACAGCTATTCAGGCTAATTTGTTGCAATTGTAATTCTTAAAAATAGTAAAATAAAAACTTTGGAAAAAAAAAAGGCTCTTATTTATATGCACTTAAAAGTAAGAAATATGGGGGGGGGCTATAATAATTCCTTTGATCATACAAATGTTCATTTAACTCATCATTGTAAAAAAATCTAAGCATGGGTGCCTAGCTACATGTATATCTATTTTTTATGGACATATTTAGTAATAGGTTGTTTAATTTTTTAATTTTACAACTTTTTTGTTGTTACATACTCTAGCCTATAGAAGACCAAAAATCGCTCACTTCAATATTTTACACTCTTCCTTATTTATTACGACATCATGATCTCCATCCCTAATGTGATTTTATTCCCCCATTCTGACATTAATCAAAACAGTGGTCTATAAAGATACAGTTAATGAGACTGTGTGTGTCTGTTTTTGTGTCTGAACTCACCTATCTCACCAGTACTCACCTATCTCACCAGTACTGTTTAAAAAAAACTGCACCCTAACTCTCATCTATCATTAATTTTTAACTAATTAAATCTCTCAGTCACTCCATTAAATCTGTCAGTCACTCCATTAAATCTGTCAGTCACTCCATTAAATCTGTCAGTCACTCCATTAAATCATTGAGTTACTCCATTAAATCATTAGGTCACTCCATTAAATCATTTAGTCACTCCATTAAATCATTGAGTCACTCCATTAAATCATTCAGTCACTCCATTAAATCATTGAGTCACTCCATTAAATCATTAAGTCACTCCATTAAATCATTGAGTCACTCCATTAAATCAGTCAGTCACTCCATTAAATCATTTAGTCACTCCATTAAATCATTTAGTCAATCTATTAAATCCGTCAGTCACTCCATTAAATCATTGAGTCACTCCATTAAATCTGTCAGTCACTCCATTAAATCTGTCAGTCACTCCATTAAATCATTGAGTCACTCCATTAAATCATTGAGTCACTCCATTAAATCATTCAGTCACTCCATTAAATCTGTCAGTCACTCCATTAAATCTGTTAGTCACTCCATTAAATCATTGAGTCACTCCATTAAATCTGTAAGTCACTCCATTAAATCATTGAGTCACTCCATTAAATCATTGAGTCACTCCATTAAATCTGTCAGTCACTCCATTAAATCATTGAGTCACTCCATTAAATCTGTCAGTCACTCCATTAAATCTGTTAGTCACTCCATTAAATCATTGAGTCACTCCATTAAATCTGTAAGTCACTCCATTAAATCATTGAGTCACTCCATTAAATCATTGAGTCACTCCATTAAATCTGTCAGTCACTCCATTAAATCATTGAGTCACTCCATTAAATCAGTCAGTCACTCCATTAAATCATTTAGTCACTCCATTAAATCATTTAGTCACTCTATTAAATCTGTCAGTCACTCCATTAAATCATTGAGTCACTCCATTAAATCTGTCAGTCACTCCATTAAATCTGTCAGTCACTCCATTAAATCTGTCAGTCACTCCATTAAATCATTGAGTCACTCCATTAAATCATTAGGTCACTCCATTAAATCATTTAGTCACTCCATTAAATCATTGAGTCACTCCATTAAATCTGTCAGTCACTCCATTAAATCATTCAGTCACTCCATTAAATCATTGAGTCACTCCATTAAATCATTAAGTCACTCCATTAAATCATTGAGTCACTCCATTAAATCAGTCAGTCACTCCATTAAATCATTTAGTCACTCCATTAAATCATTTAGTCACTCTATTAAATCCGTCAGTCACTCCATTAAATCATTGAGTCACTCCATTAAATCTGTCAGTCACTCCATTAAATCTGTCAGTCACTCCATTAAATCATTGAGTCACTCCATTAAATCATTGAGTCACTCCATTAAATCATTCAGTCACTCCATTAAATCTGTCAGTCACTCCATTAAATCTGTTAGTCACTCCATTAAATCATTGAGTCACTCCATTAAATCATTAGGTCACTCCATTAAATCATTGAGTCACTCCATTAAATCATTGAGTCACTCCATTAAATCAGTCAGTCACTCCATTAAATCATTTAGTCACTCCATTAAATCATTTAGTCACTCTATTAAATCTGTCAGTCACTCCATTAAATCATTGAGTCACTCCATTAAATCATTTAGTCACTCTATTAAATCTGTCAGTCACTCCATTAAATCATTGAGTCACTCCATTAAATCTGTCAGTCACTCCATTAAATCATTGAGTCACTCCATTAAATCATTAAGTCACTCCATTAAATCATTGAGTCACTCCATTAAATCTGTCAGTCACTCCATTAAATCATTCAGTGACTCCATTAAATCATTGAGTCACTCCATTAAATCATTAAGTCACTCCATTAAATCATTGAGTCACTCCATTAAATCATTGAGTCACTCCATTAAATCATTCAGTCACTCCATTCAGTCACTCCATTAAATCATTCAGTCACTTTATTAAATCATTCATTCCATTAAATCATTTAGTCACTCCATTAAATCTGTCAGTCACTCCATTAAATCATTCAGTCCCTCTATTAAATCATTAAGTCACTCCATTAAATCTGTCAGTCACTCTATTAAATCATTTAGTCACTCCATTAAATCAGTCAGTCACTCCATTAAATCATTTAGTCACTCCATTAAATCTGTTAGTCACTATTAAATCTGTCAGTCACTCCATTAAATCATTCAGTCACTCCATTAAATCATTAAGTCACTCCATTCAGTCACTCCATTAAATCTGTCAGTCACTCCATTATATCAGTCAGTCACTCCATTAAATCATTTAGTCACTATTTAATCTGTCAGTCACTCCATTAAATCATTCAGTCACTCCATTAAATCATTGAGTCACTCCATTAAATCATTGAGTCACTCCATTAAATCATTAAGGCACTCCATTAAATCATTTAGTCACTCCATTAAATCATTGAGTCACTCCATTAAATCTGTCAGTCACTCCATTAAATCATTGAGTCACTCCATTAAATCATTAAGTCACTCCATTAAATCTGTAGTCACTCCATTAAATCATTGAGTCACTCCATTAAATCATTGAGTCACTCCATTAAATCTGTCAGTCACTCCATTAAATCATTAAGTCACTCCATTAAATCATTCAGTCACTCCATTAAATCTGTCAGTCACTCCATTAAATCTGTCACTCCATTAAATCATTGAGTCACTCCATTAAATCTGTAAGTCACTCCATTAAATCATTGAGTCACTCCATTAAATCATTGAGTCACTCCATTAAATCTGTCAGTCACTCCATTAAATCATTGAGTCACTCCATTAAATCAGTCAGTCACTCCATTAAATCATTTAGTCACTCCATTAAATCATTTAGTCACTCTATTAAATCTGTCAGTCACTCCATTAAATCATTGAGTCACTCCATTAAATCTGTCAGTCACTCCTTTAAATCATTGAGTCACTCCATTAAATCTGTCAGTCACTCCATTAAATCATTCAGTCACTCCATTAAATCATTGAGTCACTCCATTAAATCATTGAGTCACTCCATTAAATCATTAAGGCACTCCATTAAATCATTAAGGCACTCCATTAAATCATTTAGTCACTCCATTAAATCTGTCAGTCACTCCATTAAATCTGTCAGTCACTCCATTAAATCATTTAGTCACTCTATTAAATCATTAAGTCACTCCATTAAATCATTTAGTCACTCCATTAAATCATTGAGTCACTCCATTAAATCATTAAGTCACTCCATTAAATCTGTCAGTCACTCAATTAAATCTGTCAGTCACTCCATTAAATCATTGAGTCACTCCATTAAATCATTGAGTCACTCCATTAAATCATTTAGTCACTCCATTAAATCTGTCAGTCACTCCATTAAATCATTGAGTCACTCCATTAAATCATTCAGTCACTCCATTAAATCTGTCAGTCACTCCATTAAATCTGTTAGTCACTCCATTAAATCATTTAGTCACTCCATACTAAATCTGCAAGTCGCTCCATTAAATCATTGAGTCACTCCATTAAATCATCCAGTCCACTCCATTAAATCATTAAGTAGTCACTCCATTAAATCTGTCAGATCACTCCATTAAATCATTCAGTCACTCCATTAAATCATCGAGTCACTCCATTAAATCATTAAGTCACTCCATTAAATCATGTAGTCACTCCATTAAATCTGTCAGTCACTCCATTAAATCATTCAGTCACTCCATTAAATCATTGAGTCACTCCATTAAATCATTGAGTCACTCCATTAAATCATTAAGGCACTCCATTAAATCATTAAGGCACTCCATTAAATCATTTAGTCACTCCATTAAATCTGACAGTCACTCCATTAAATCTGTCAGTCACTCCATTAAATCATTTAGTCACTCTATTAAATCATTGAGTCACTCCATTAAATCATTGAGTCACTCCATTAAATCATTTAGTCACTCCATTAAATCTGTCAGTCACTCAATTAAATCTGTCAGTCACTCCATTAAATCATTGAGTCACTCCATTAAATCATTCAGTCACTCCATTAAATCATTTAGTCACTCCATTAAATCTGTCAGTCACTCCATTAAATCATTGAGTCACTCCATTAAATCATTCAGTCACTCCATTAAATCATTGAGTCACTCCATTAAATCTGTCAGTCACTCCATTAAATCATTGAGTCACTCCATTAAATCAGTCAGTCACTCCATTAAATCATTTAGTCACTCCATTAAATCATTTAGTCACTCTATTAAATCTGTCAGTCACTCCATTAAATCATTGAGTCACTCCATTAAATCATTGAGTCACTCCATTAAATCTGTCAGTCACTCCATTAAATCATTGAGTCACTCCATTAAATCATTGAGTCACTCCATTAAATCTGTCAGTCACTCCATTAAATCATTGAGTCACTCCATTAAATCTGTCAGTCACTCCATTAAATCATTGAGTCACTCCATTAAATCATTAAGTCACTCCATTAAATCATTGAGTCACTCCATTAAATCATTCAGTCACTCCATTAAATCATTAAGTCACTCCATTAAATCATTGAGTCACTCCATTAAATCATTGAGTCACTCCATTAATTCATTCAGTCACTTAATTAAATCATTCAATCACTCCATTCAATCATTTAGTCACTCCATTAAATCATTGAGTCACTCTATTAAATCATTAAGTCACTCCATTAAATCATTTAGTCACTCCATTAAATCATTGAGTCACTCCATTAAATCTGTCAGTCACTCCATTAAATCATTGAGTCACTCCATTAAATCAGTCAGTCACTCCATTAAATCATTTAGTCACTCCATTAAATCATTTAGTCACTCCATTAAATCTGTCAGTCACTCCATTAAATCATTGAATCACTCCATTAAATCATTTAGTCACTCCATTAAATCATTTAGTCACTCCATTAAATCATTTAGTCACTCCATTAAATCATTCAGTCACTCCATCAAATCATTAAGTCACTCCATTAAATCAGTTAGCAAATACTCATCTATCTTTAAAACAAATAAAAAATGTGTCAGCAAATACTAATATATATATATATCTTTCAAACAAATTAAATCTGTCTGTCACTTCATTAAATTAATTAGGAAAAATATCATTGGTTAGCAAAAATATCAATTAATGATACACCAGAATAAAGATGAAATTTTTTAATGTCATAAATGAATCCAGCTTTAAAAGTTTAAAAAAAAAAGTCTGTTTAACTTTTGCACATTTTTTAACATACTGACCCACTGAGTTACAGACTTACAAACAGGTTTACGATATTTTATATAGATATAAATAAATAATTCCCTGTGAAAGCAGTTATATGTTACCCTGCTGATATATAAAAAAAAACTAATTATTTGTTGCATTGTTTCTATTTTTAGCCACCACAAGCCTGTTCACCTCCTTTTACTGTGTCTGCCGGAGTTGTTTGGCTCTCGTTGTTTTATATGGATTTGCATTTGCTTCTCTTAAGGTGGAAATCTATGCAGTTATATGTTAAGAGAAATAATTTTACTGGCAGCTTAATTACTCTATTGCTACTTAAACTGTTCTTGTGTGTTTTTATATAGATTTATTTGACAATTTTAATAATTCTGCAAAGTTAACTTTCTGAGCTGATATTTGAAAAGAATATGTTATACCTGGCATGGTATACTAAAATACATGAAATTGTTACTTTTGTAAACAGGACATAGGTGGCCGTGATTACCAGTGTGGTTACAATATAGACGATGCAGCTCAGAATGTGCCTTTCTCTATTCTCTGTGGACTTCTTGTCTCTACCGCTTACCACCTTAGTCGATCTGCAAGTGATCCAGGAGTTTTAGGGTAAAATGATCCACCTATTTTATTGTCACGTTAAATAATTCAGTTTGCCAAAAAAAAATAAAAAATGGTTGGTTTGAGGAATACTTTACAGCTTTAAACAGGCAAGTAATACATGTACAGGTTTGGTAAAGAACTACCACATCAAAAATGATTAGTACACTGTATAAAACCAAGTGTAAATTTGACCTTTTGATCCTGAAATAGTCCATCCTTTTTGTAGGTCTATTATAAAAACAAACATTAGAACTGCCAAAAGACATAACTGAATTTTGTGAGAATTTAGAGGGTTTTTTTTTTAAAATGGTATTTCACCACGATACAACGGTATTATGAAAGCAATAGCCTGGTCAACATTTCCTATAACTTGACATTGTTCTCTAAACCTTAGGATGTTGTTCGGTGATGTGATATCCAAGGACAGTAAAAGCAATTTAGTTCAGAAAGATCCCTCTGTCAATGGAGAGACACAGGAACTGGTGGATCCCTTACCAGAAAAATTGAAGACCTGCCTGGTGAGTTTTCATCTGACAGTGGGTTGATGTTGATCAGAAGTAATTGTGTAATAAACGGTCCTTCATTTCATGCTATGTTTTTCTGATACTGTTTTTTTTTTTTTTTGTTTAAAGAAACAAAGACTACAGTCAGATGCTTTGGTTTGTGTGGCAGTGACAATTTTAACATTTGCAGTTCATGTCAGCACAGCTTTCACAAGTCCAGCTCTACAAGTAATTTATGTCTTTAATATTGAATAAAAATCTTTACCCGTAAAGGAAAAAGACACATTGCTTTTAAAAAGGAGATAGCAAACTAAAGTTACAGTAACAAGCTTTGTGTCATTTTCCATCTAAATAAAAACATTGCTCAGAGTTAGCCAGTGGGATGGCTGGCTGATTGGTGTAGCAGCTCTACTTTTGGACCTGAGAGTCCTGGGTTTGATCCTTGGTGAGAACTGAGGGAATTATTCCAGGTCCTAGTGAAGGTTGGCTAAAGTCCCACATGTCCATCCAATCTTGAAATTGGTACCTGACTTAATTTGGGGGAGTTAAGGTGACTGGGCATTGTGCTCACCACACAATCCCTTTAAATGCCGAGGTTACAGAAACAGATGAGTTCTACACTTCATCTGCCCCGATGACCCTTTTGGGGTTAGGGAACTACTTTACTGAGTGAGCAGGTACTTAAAGATGACCTGCCAAATTTGGGTTAAATGGACATGTTGCTTGATACATTTCATTGAAGTCAGTTATCCCCCTTCCCATATTTTTTTCCCCATTTAATTGAAATTTGCTGTTGTTTCTAATAGATTGTTTTTGTTTAATAGCCTGCTTGTTATTTAACTTTTCAGCCGGATCTCAGTGATGCACTTTACCTGCTTGCAGCCAGTGTTGGTTTCCTGGTTCATTACGTAATTCCTCAAACAAGAAAAGAGATGCCTTGGCTTTGTTGTTCTCACCCCCTGCTGCGCAGTAAGGAGTGGATGTACTATGAAGTCAAAGGTAACGTTGAGTATTTAAGTAATAGTTACAGGAATTGTATTAATATACTTTACAGTCCTTAAGTGAGTTATATCAAGTGAACTGATTTATTTCTTGCATGTTAGTTAATTTAACCTCATTTTGAAAGATAATATTATTTCTTCAGCTTTTATATGTGAAGTATTAAAATGTGTCCATTGCATTGTATTATGATTTTAATTCAGAAAATATGTTAATTTAGCTTGCCTTTGCTTGTATTTTTCTTGCATAACGCTGTATATTGATTCATATTGATTTGTTTTTTTTCCTTTCAGAGCCACCAAAAGTAATCTGGATAGAACAGCTGTACCTAGGTCTCAGATTCTTTGAGAGAAATATTATATGCACTGTTGTCTGCTTATGTGCCACCACTACATCAGCACCTGGCATTATCTGCAAATTTGGAAACTAGTAAGACATAGTTTTTTCTTTGTGCTATTTCCATTTGAATTTCTCACATTACAGTCATATTGCATAGTTTTCATTTCATCTTTTGTTGTTGTCATTATTGTGATTTTCTCATTATTAGTACATGCATAGGAGATAATTAATTTTGCAATCCCCTGTGAATACTTTTTGAAAATTTTGTTGTTTTAAACATCTTTTTTCTTTGCATCGACTGGAATATTTTAAATTTACAGTGCTGGCCCTGTTATCATCCTGGTGTGCAGTCTTAAGATGCTGCGTTTTGCCTTCTCGGATACTCCTCGTCAGTATTTGATCATTGCCTTTACTTACTTCTTCTTCAAGTATGACTTTAGGTGGTCATCTGAAACATTCTTAATAGACTATTTTTTCATATCGATATTTTTCTGTAAAGTAAGTAAATTCATTGAAGTTTTTTTTTTTATTTCAACTTATGTTTCTGAGAAAATATCATTAACTAACTAAATACTAACTAAATACCAACTAAATACTAACTAAATACTAACTAAATGCTAACTAAATGCTAACTAAATACTAACTAAATGCTAACTAAATACTAACTAAATGCTAACTAAATACTAACTAAATGCTATCTAAATGCTATCTAAATACTAACTAAATACTAACTAAATGCTAACTAAATACTAACTAAATGCTAATTAAATACTAACTAAATGCTAACTAAATACTAACTAAATACTAACTAAATGCTAACTAAATACTAACTAAATGCTAACTAAATACTAACTAAATACGTTAGACCTTTATATTATAACGACTGTTTTTACTGGACACTGACATTTAAAGAAAGTAGTTCTTCAGCAAATGCCAAAAGATTTATTATTATTATTTCTTTAAATAACGCCGTTGCTACGGTTCCAAGGAACGGGACTCCGTATTATTTTTTTCCGGGGTCCAACTATAGATGCGCATGCACTGTAGCACTCTAGACGGACTTTATTTTTTTTACGGCTGTAGATGTGCGCATGCGATATAGTCGGACTGCGAATATTTTTTTTGGGGGTCCGGCTATAGATATTGCTCCTAACCCTAATCCTTACCCTATTCCTAACCCTAGCTCCGAAAACAAAAAATATGCAATAATAAGCAGTCCATCTGCCGCGCATGCGCATCTATAGCTGGAGCCCGAAAAAAAATAATACGGAGTTCCGTTCCTTGGAACCGTAGTCACTTCCTTTAAATAATGCCTGTAAATTAGTAGTGTGTCAGTTTTAATTAATAATTATTAGCAACATTTGGTATAATACTGTCATCATTGAAGAATTGTTAATAGCAACATTTGGTTAAACATTGTCCTCATTGAAGAATTGTATATGGCAACATTTGGTTTAATATTGTCCTCATTGAAGAATTGTTAATGGCAACATTTGGTTTAACATTGTCCTCATTGAAGAATTGTTAATGGCAACATTTGGTTTAACATTGTCCTCATTGAAGAATTGTTAGTAGCAACATTTGGTTTAACATTGTCCTCATTGAAGAATTGTTAATAGCAACATTTGGTTTAACATTGTCCTCATTGAAGAATTGTTAATAGCAACATTTGGTTTAACATTGTCCTCATTGAAGAATTGTTAATAGCAACATTTGGTTTAACATTGTCATCAATGAAGAATTGTTAATGGCAACATTTGGTTTAACATTGTCCTCATTGAAGAATTGTTAATAGCAACATTTGGTTTAACATTGTCCTCATTGAAGAGAAAATTAAAGATGCTGAGATAATTTGTTTTTTCTTTCCATTTTTGTCCAGTTTTGTGATTTCATGTTGAAACTCAGTTTTATCATCACCTACATCGCTCCCTGGCAGATCACTTGGGGCTCAGCATTCCATGCCTTTGCTCAGCCTTTTAGCGTTCCTCGTATCCTTGGCTAGTTTTAAGATATTTATTTCCTTTTAAACAAAAAAGAAAATTTTTTTGTTAAATTTTACCTAAAATTCTTATTTTTAGTTAAATACTGTCCTAGAAGTCTGAACACAATACATATATTGCATTCTTTGTTAATGGAACTTAACTTAAATCAGACAGCGCAATGTTGTTTCTTCAAGCCACTGTCTCAGCTATATTTTCCACCCCGTTGAATCCATTTCTGGGAAGTGCCATATTTTTCACATCTTACGTTCGACCAGTCAAGTTTTGGGAGAGAGACTACAAGTAGGTGGACTCTTTTTTTTTTTTTTGAGGTCAAATGCAAAATTCAAAGAATATTTTTTTTTTTTTTAGTTTATTTGTGATGAGACTATTAGATGTGCACAACTTTATTTATACTAACTTTTTATTTCTCATAATTATCACAGTACTAAACGTGTTGATCACACAAACACCAGACTTGCATCTCAACTAGAAAGAAATCCCGGTAAGGATGTTCATCACTGGAAACTGTTCTCATCGATCTGTGTTATTTTTTGAATTGGAAATGTTGTGGGACACGGTGTTTCTGGGTCAAATTGAAAAATGTACATGGTGTTGTTAGATACAATTTTCTTGGCTCCATTACTTCCTTTTCAAAAAGTGATGTGTTAAAGTGTTTTTTAGAGATACATTTACCTATCACTAAAATGTTGCATTTCTGAGGGGGAAAAAAAATTGAATTAGGTTGTTTGGATTTGAGAGTTTCAAATGCATCTATTAGGTCCATGAAAGGAATAAGGGTGGATATTTTCTATCTTTTCCAAAAAGTCAACTGATGGCCAATTCATATAATATAGAACAGAAAGGCGATGTACAAAAATATTTAAATGATTATTGTTGAAAATTTCATATCAGTGAGATTTCAAATTCAATTACCAGATGAAAAAGTTTCGTGTTTTAATCAATGAAAAATGTTTTTTTTTTCTTTAGGAGCTGATGACAATAATTTGAATTCCATTTTTTATGAACATTTGACCCGGTCACTGCAGCATAGTTTATGTGGAGATCTTCTGCTCGGTCGCTGGGGAAATTATACTCAGGGAGATTGTTTTATTATGGCCTCTGATTATTTGAATGCCTTGGTGCATATAATTGAAGTGGGCAATGGACTGGTCACTTTTCAACTGAGAGGATTAGAATTTCGAGGTAATAACACTTTAGGAATGCATCAATCTGACATGGACTGTAAATTTAAGATAGGCCATTTTATTCCAGCTTTATGGCTACTAATTCATTGTTTTTGCATTGGATAGATGTTATTACTTTAATATTTCAGGTACATATTGTCAGCAGCGAGAAGTTGAGGCAATAACAGAAGGTGTTGATGACAATGAAAGTAAGTTGCCTCGATGCAGTAAACTTTGCATGTCTGAAACATTTTTCAGGCTTTCTGTGCATTATATTTTTTTTTTTTTTTATGAATTTATCTGCATACAAAAATTAAAATTAATATTTTTTAAACTAAAAAGTGCGTAAGAAGGTAAAACAACAGTTTTGGCCATAGCCTTCTTTGAAAACATAATATTTATCAAATTGAATTAAGGGAAAAAAAACAACTATATACCATATATTATTCATTCCCTTACAGGATTCTGCTGCTTTGAGCCTGGTCATTTGCCCCACTTCCTGTCACTGAATGCAGCTTTTAACCAGCGATGGCTAGCATGGGAGGTGGTAGTTTCGAAGTACATTCTTGAGGGATACAGCATTTCTGATAACAGTGCAGCCACCATGCTTCAAGTCTTTGAACTCAGGAAGGCTCTTATTACGTATTACATTAAGGTAAATATAAAATGTGCATCGACCTACAGATAAAGTTACTTTGATCCATGAGAGAAACAAGTTTTTTTTTGTTGAACGAGGAAAAAAATCATTTTCTGCTTAATCAATTGTGACTTTTTTTTAACTCTGCTGTTAGCAAACTAAAAAATTCATGTTAAAAAAATTAACCTTTGAAATTGCATGCCTGCAGCTCATTTATTGTGACACAAAAAATAAATCGCTTTGCATCTCAACACTAGGGATCGACCGATAATCGGATCGGTATCGGTATCGGACCGATATTGGCACTATCGGTTAATATCGGATCGGCTGATTGTTGTAGCGAGCGACCGATAGTCGAACCGATATTGGCACTATGGGTTAACTGTAAGACAGGCCGTTTTTTGGCTGCCGATACATGTATTTTTTTTTTCACAACAGTAAAAAACCCAATTCTATAACCAGATCAGACAAGATTTAAAAAAAAAGGAAAAAAAAAAAAACCCGTACACAGAAATTGTCATGTCTACATCAGATATATGACCTTGAAACAATAGGATTGGCATTTCTTAATTCTAATGTATGACTTTGAATGATACAATTAGTGAACATCTGTGTGTATTTTTTGTTGGGACGGGAAGTGGGGGAGGGCGGGAGGAACAAGACTTACGTGTGGGCGAAGTGTCACGAAATATGACAGGGAAGGGGTAAGCATGGGTTGACATACGTCATTAGCTTTAGCACGAGAAAAGCACGTGTTTGGCATTGTTGCTGATTAAAAAAAAATATCGGTATCTGGGGGGGGGGAAACAAGAACATGTGGGCGAAGTGTTACAAAATATGTGAACATGGGTTGAAATACGTCATTCAGCACGAGAATAACAAGTGTTTGGCATTGTTGTTGCTTAAGGGGCTGTCCATTAATTACGTCAACAAAATAGGGGGGAGGGGGGGGTCAGAAAATTTTTGACAATTGTTGACAAGGGGGAGGGTGGAGGTCAAGAAAAGTTGACGTCAACAATGTTACTTTTTTAAATTTAATATAATTACTTAATAAATAGGAAAATTAAGCAGCGTTTGTAGTTCTGTGTTACTCGCTTAACATTCAGTATTTTAATTAAACTAACTATATTCCTACTAATTTTGCCACATAAACATTTTGAAAGCCACCTTTTTTAGGGAAGGGGGTTATCAAATGTTGACGTAATTTTATAGGGGGGTCTCGGAAAGTTTGACAAGTTGTTGACAAGGGGGAGGGGGGAGGTAAAAATCGCCAAAAATTTGTTGACATAAATAATGGACAGCCCCTAAAAAGAAAATATCGGTATCGGTAAAAATGCTGGGGGAAAATATCGGTATCGGACTATCGGTAAAAAGGCATATCGGTCGCTCCCTACTCAACACATTAATTATTTTCAAGTAAACAAAAGGGACGGGTGGTCATGCGGTGTAGAGCGCTCAACTGTCGACCGGAGAGTCCTGGGTTCGAACCTCAGCAAGAACCTTTGGATTTTTAAAGGTCCTGGTGTAAGTCCCCAAGTCCACCCAGCTTTAAATGGGTACCTGACTTTAAGTTGGAAAAGTAAAGGTGGCTGGGCATTGTGCTAACCACACAATCCCTTTATATGCCGAGGTTACTGAAACAAGTGAATTCTACACTTTATCTGCCCCATGAGCCCTTAGGGGCTTAAGTGAACTTTACTTTAAACTACGTGTGCACCTTTCAAAACAGCTTCTTTGAAATCATCATGGTTTTCATACATAAAAACTGAATGACATTAGTGTAAGTTCTGTTGAATTAAATGTTCTCCTATTTTTTGTTTTCTCATGTAGAGCATTATTTACTACACTGTCCGATCGCCAAGATTAGAGGAATGGGTAGATAATCAAGCCATTCGACAGGCTCTTCATGCCATGGAAGATGACAACTATGTGGATTTGGATCACACATTTAACCTCCACATTGATGAAGACTTTGATTTCAGTCAACAAGGAATCTCTCGCAACCGTTTTTGCCATGTTTACCTCTCTTGGGTTCAACATTGTGCCAATCGCAGACATAAGGTACTTCTCAAATATCTTCAAGTGATCAACTATTTTTTTTCTTTGGTTTTTTTATAACTTTTTTCCTCATTTATTTATTGGATATATCTCTGGATGAATGTCGGATTCGTAAATTATCTTTTAAACAAATTGTTTTTTTTTTTTTATTTCTTCAGGAGATAGATAGTAGTAAGACATCTATGTTGGTTACCCTGTGTTATGCTCTCAGCCTTTTAGGTCGACGTGCACTTAGTGCAGCATCTCATAACTCTACCAGGTAAGTTGATTTATTTTCTATTTAACATTCTTATTCACCCTCATTTTGTTTTTACAGCTCACTACTACAAATTAAGTGAATCATTCAAAATATATATTTTTTTAACACAGTTTGTATTCTATTTTCATAATTTTTTATCGAAATAAATTTACAGTTGGTGTAGAATTACAGCCAGGGTGAGAACGACTTGAATGACTTTTGACATTTCTTTACATTGTTTCTGTTATATTTTATGACAATATTTTGTTGAGCAATGACATCCCGTCTTTATCCTGGGAATCAGAATAGCCAGAGTTATTTTTTTAAATAATTTAATCAAGTTTTTTTTTAATTGGTCCATTTATAAATTTTGTATAGCAGCTGTACCCTGATAAACCTTTGCTGAATCTGTGCACTTATTTATAAAAAATGATAAATTTTGAGATAACTCTATCATGAAAATGTAATTATTTGGATCTATTTATTCCATTTCATGAATGAAATTGAGAAACTCACAAAAAGATATTTCTTTAAAAAAAAAGTATTTGAAATAAGATTTGATCCCAATTTGCATGTGGAGTAACTAATCTATTCATGAAACTTTGAAGAATAGAATAGAATTTGTTATTTTTACAACCATATGAAATTAAAACATAACTTAGGTTTATTTTGCCACAAACTGTCTAAGATCTATCAATTTGTCCTAATAAAGAACTCCTTTTTGGGCCAAGGGTTAAATACAACTTAATTAACAACAACAAAATATCTAATAAAAAGAATAATATTCTTATTCTCACTGACCAAATGGTAATTAATTTGATGGAATAACTTAGTTCAAAATTTAACTATTTACTTTAAACTAAATGAATATGATCATTGCAGAATTTTATTTATATTGCGACAATAATTTGCAAATTATTAAATTTTAAAAATTTGACTAATTTTAGAAGATAATGCAGTAATTTGTCACTACAATGAAATTGACGGGAACTCTTTTGTTATATTGATGTTACACTGAAATGTGTATAGAAATACCAACTAAATTATTATATACATTTAATGTAATTAATAAAATATTATTTTATAAACATGAAGCATTTTAATTCCATTTAGAAAAAAGGTTAAAGTTGCAAAATGTCAAAAAAATTGCATACAATAAATAAGTAAATTTTTAAAGTCATTCTCATCAGTATTTTAAATCCCTGTTTCTCTTCTCTTTGAGTATTTTCTTGATTAAGATATTTAAATACCATATCTGCAAATTAAGATAAATAGTTTCCCTAACCCAAATAAAAAGATCACAATTTATTAATCAACAATGTTAATTAGCATCTTTGGAAAATGCGATCATCAGTTTCCATCAAGTCCCTATCCCAAGAAATACAGTTACAATCTGTGGTGGGGACTCTGTGTGAAGTTCCTGCAAGGATGAGATGAAATCTCTTAGATCCTATGAAGCACTAATGGGGCGGTTTTTGCAGTGCCCTTCTTTCATCCCCACAATAGTTGATAGTGCAAGGACAATGGAGGCACCACGGGAGATAGTGGAGACTTTAATTCTAACAAGAAATATCCATTGGTCCTCAGGGAAGATCGAATTAGAGACCCCCCCCAGGTTGACAGTTGAGCGATTTAGTGCATGACTATCTGTCCCTACCTGGACTGTAACAATACCAATTATAATGATACCGATTTCTTGCCTGGAATCGAGCAGACTTTTATAAACATTTCTAATTTGGAGAAATATATATCAACAAACAAAAAGTTTATTTTTTTTACGCAATACTGAAAGTTAGAATTTTGTTACAATGACATTTTTTAACAGATGTTATATAAGCAAAGGGAAAGAGGAAAAAAAATTTTCTGCTATGGAAAATTATTTACACTGGCGTTTGTAATAACATTTTACTGCATTAGCAATATAATTTGTTATAATGTATGCTGCAATTTTAGCTTTGGAGAAGTTTGATTAGGAACTATCATTATAATTGTTGTCAATTTACAATTTGACAATGCAATACGTTGAAAAAAAAATATATAAACATTAATTTTAATGGAAATATTCATAAATGTTTTTTTAATATTTTAGACTTCACATCTCATATTTAAAATCCCAGAAACTATTTTTAACTGTTGATTATTAAAAATAAAATAGAAATTTCAAATCGAGGCGCAGGCAAGCAGCCATCAATATTTCAACAGGAAACGGTATTCTTATTTGCAATCAAAGTAAGATAGTCATGAACTGGCTATTATATAATTTGATGTTTTTACAAAGCAATGAAAAAAATGTGATTATAAATAAAAGAGTTTATTAGTTAAAATATTAAATAAATTACTAAATAATGTCCCGTGATATTATATTACCAGACGCTAAAAATAGCTTTGAGATGAATTTATTTTTCCACAGACCGCATCAAAAATATATGATGAAGTAAGAGCCTATGTTTACTCCAAATGTGATTTATTCATATTTGTCCTTACCATTAATGGTGTTACTTTTGTTATTTCCATTTATTTTACAATTAATTTAGCATTTTGGCTTACACATTACACTGTACAAGCTTCCTTATTTCTTTAATAGTGTATTTCACGATTTTTTTGGTGTCATTTACTCTTTTTAAATGTTCTCCGAGTTGAGTTATTTTAATGGTAAACACTTTTGATTTAAACATATGATTGCCTACATATATTACTTTTCAACGCTATTTGATTAACCTGTACATGTATTATAAACATTATTTTATGAAGCATTGAGTCAGTAAATTCTCTCAGACTTAAATAAATGTATGTAATGAAACAATCATTGATGTTGTCAGGCTGGGAGATATAAGTCTTCATACCTTCCTTTTTATGCAAACATGCTGTAAATCACCCTTAAAACTTAGTGCTTAGCATCTCATAGTTTTTTTTTTAAAAAAAAGTATAAAAGTTGAGAAATTATCCCCCTTTAAACTTGTTTCATTCAGCATACTTTTTTATTTTGGAACTAAACAAAATACTCAGATGCATGTCATTGTTTATCTCATTCACTTCGTGTCTTATTTAGTTTGTCAATATTTCTATCGTCAAGAAGCTACGAATTTTTCCATTGCTTTCAATCTTTTCTTTTTAAAATTATTGTTTTCTTCATCACAGTTTATGTTAGCTTTTTTTTTTTTTTTTTCAAACTCCATGTTTTACTGTTAACAAATTTCTGTAAAACAGATTTTCATTCAAATTGAATATAAATGTATAAAGGACTTTATAAGAAAAAAAACAGTTAATAACTCAGTTTTAATGTTCAGAAAAACACAATTTTATGGAACTTTTAATTAAGAAAATATGATTATGTTAAAATAACTCTTTGTTGAAGATTAGGAAATTTTTTTTTTTGTAATGCTTTTTATTTGTTTCTCAGATTGGTTTCATTTTTCCATAGTGTTCCAATTTACATGTATATTTTCATATAAAAATGATTTAAAAGGAAACTTTTTTCTTTTCTTTTACATTTTAGTAATGGAAAAAAAAATGTGCACTTGTTATGTCATCATTTCTGTATCAAATCTGTTAGTCATTGGACTATTAAGAGAATTTTAAACCCTGATTTCTAATCTGATTCATTGGACAATGACCCAATCAATTTTATAGCATTCCATAGAGTTTATTTCAATCAATTGGAAATCTAATCGGACTCTGTTGTTGTAGAGAATAGCTGTAATAGTATCGAAATAATTTTGGACTAGTCCCATTACTATTTACTGTGGTAACCCTCCTATTATAACCTTGTGCCTTCCTATAGTTTTAGTTCAGTTGGTATTTCTTTAACTTTTTTTTTTCCTTTTCATTTCAGTGTGGATTTCTTTTTATTTGGTCTGCATGCCCTGTTTAAAGGCGACTTCAGGATACAGTCTCAGAGGGACGAGTGGGTTTTTGCAGATATGGATATGATGAGGAGGGTTGTGGCTCCAGCTGTCCGCATGTCACTCAAACTTCACCAGGTAATTAGATTTTTTTAAAGATTTCATTGGCCATTTTCATGACTTTTTTTTTTTTTTCCAATTAGGTTTATTTTAAGGATTAAATTAGTTTCTATTTTAATAGTTTAATGGTCTAGCTATCTGAAAGAAAATTCTAAAACTGCTGCTTCCCAGAACATATACATTTGTTAATTATTTTGAACTAATCTTTCACTAGAACCATTTGCTTAGTACATGTAATAGTTCTTCTCACACAAAAACCAGATTTAACGTTTTCTTGAAGTCACTTCACACTACATTGCTCAGTTTAAAAAACTAATAGCGCAAACACATGTGCTATGTGACAAACAAAAGCTTTACAGACAAAATAGAAAGTAATTATGTGTGTGAAGTGTGCTTTATTTATGACTTGATTTCAATATGATAAGATCATCGCAATGAAATCTGCTTAAATCTTTTGTGTAGGTATTGTGTAGGATTGGGAGTTTAAATGACATTAGTTGATAAATATATTGACTGAATAAGGCATATTTCACGATCAATTTCTAAATGACATTAGTTGATAAATATAGCAACTGAATCTAGCATAGTTCAGGATCAATTTTTAAATGATATTAGTTGATAAATATATTGACTGAATAATGCATATTTCACGATCAATTTCTAAATGACATTAGTTGATAAATATAGCAACTGAATCTGGCATAGTTCAGGATCAATTTTTAAAGCACTGAGTTAAAAAATTTCTTTTTTTTTATAAATCTTTAATTTACTTTGTTCGTATTCTATGACACAGTCTAAATTTTTTTTGTAAGTTCAGTCTCATGACTCATAAATAGTTTTTTTTTTTTTAAAGTTACATTTCATCATCTAACAGACAGACGCTTTAATTACTATACAAAAAAATTTCAGGGCTTTTAGTTCGTATAGATTATATTTATGAAATTGATATCAATTCACCGGCTTACTATTTCTATGGATGATAGGAGTTTTCCAATGCTACCATTTATCTTCAGGATCATTTTACTGCTCCTGATGAGTATGATGACAGTCAGGTCCTGTACGATGCCATTACTGAGCATGAATCTAGCATGGTCATCTCACATGAAGCTGATCCAGCCTGGAGGAATGCTGTCTTGTCAAACGTTCCATCATTGTTGGCATTGAGGTACTTAATCTAATCTGCTGGTTGATTGATGTTGAAAGTTTATTATTAAGTTCAATGAATCAAAACCTTATGTATCTTTTACAATTTCTGCCATTCTTAACCCATTGAGCACCATTATCCGATATATCAGCTCCTAGAGGAAAGCCATTAGTCAATTGATAGTCAATTGATCGGCTCTGCCTAATATCACTATTATTTTGTTTCTTTGCGATCTGATTCTTTTTTTTTATGCTACTTTTATTTCTTCCTTTTAAAAATCTTCACTTCCTTAAGCCAAATTTCTAATTATTTTGCTTCCATTTTGTGTCAGAATTATTAATGTTAGTTCAACGGGATTGTAGGTACTATATTTGTTTCCTAACTAGAGATTATAACACCTTTTTTTAGACAAAACACATACTAACTCATTTCTTCTAATTTATTTGTAGATTATAAGAAAAATGTTAGCGCATAAAGTAGTCTAAATATGTTAAACTTTAAATTAACATGTGCATTTTTGTTTATCTGAATAATGTTCTATAAATGAGCATTTTAAACAAAAATACTATGTCTTGGATTTTTTTAATCATTTAAACATAAAAAAAAATTAAAACACTGATAACTTTGTCTATTTCTAATAGAATTTGATGAAATAAAATACATTGTGTACCAAACTAAATAAACTTTACAACAAAAAACTAAGATATTTTCCTTTAAAATGAGTTTTTTCTTAAGATTCAATGCCTCTTTTTGTGTGTGTCGTTAAGCAATAACATAATATCATATAATTTACTTTTTTTCTAGTAAGTTCATTTTGTCTTGTCAAATTTCACAGGCATGTTTTTGATGAAGGTTCAGATGAATACAAAATCATTATGCTGAATAAAAGATACTTAAGTTTTAGAGTTGTTAAGGTACATATTTTTATTTTTATATTGAATGTAAAATTTATTTTTTTTATCGCTAGGTAAAAAACATTGGATAATTATTATAAATTATAATAGCCAATTTGTAGTTGAATGAACTGGTTTTTGTGTCCTTTTTTAAATTCACAATTTACATCTTTTTACAGGTGAATCGGGAATGTGTTCGCGGTTTGTGGGCTGGCCAGCAGCAGGAGCTGATATTTTTGAGAAATCGCAACCCGGAAAGGGGTAGCATTCAGAATGCCAAACAAGCCCTTCGGAACATGATCAACTCATCTTGTGACCAGCCAATAGGCTATCCTATCTATGTGTCCCCGCTGACCACATCCTACTCAACCACACATGACCAGCTGGCTAATATTCCAGTGATAGGTGGAGAATTTAAATTTAGCGCAGTGCGTTGTTTTTTCACATCATTATGGAATAGGTAGGTATCGGACCTGATTTTTACATGTGTGCGTGTGATAAAAAAAACTGGGTTTATGGCTCAAGCAAAGTCACAGTCAATAATCTTTTTGAAGTAGAATTCACTTAATGTCAAGCTTTTAGATTTATTGTAATACTGGAGGACTATTTTCTAATGTAGACCATTCACTTCTGGTTTATACATGACTTTGTAACTATGTACTATGTGCCAGATTTCCTTGCATCATCAGCCCCAATGGATCAATTATACCTTGAAAGAGTGTTACATTACTGTTTGTTCAAAAGATATTTCATATAAAATAGTTGCTTTTCAATCTGTATGTTTTGATGATTTTTTTTCTTCAAAAATTATTTAACTGCAGAATGAGGCAACGTTGTGATGCTACTTGTGCCGGAGGGAGTGCTTCATTTGAGCTTGATCTGCCTTACACAGTCAGTCATCAAATGGCTGCTGCAACCATAGGTAAAATAATAAAGTCTCTAGACTGGACCATTAAATCGGTGGTTATTATTTCAAATGCAATTACACACATTTAGGTTTAAACCAGCTTACATATACAAAACTTTAATAAGTGTCCATATAATTGTGCATCCTAATCAAGAACAGACATCTGAATAATTTTGCTTAAAAAGAGAGCCTGTTTTAAATTTTAAGACACCATTATGTTGGTGCTTGATATCAATTGAAAAAATTAACCATACGTTCTATTTGAAAAAAAAAAGAAGAAAGCTTTAAAAATGTTCATATCCGCTTCAGGCTCAACCCCTCGTCTTACTATAAACACCCAACAGATGGACATTCCTCTACAGACACTGGGTAACCGAGGCAGTTTGATCTCCACAGCATCTTCAGCTAGCAAAGTTAATACACTAGCCTCCCTTGCCAATTTGACCAGCCTGAATAATGAGTCTTCCCTTAAAGACTGCTTACCTCACAGAGTCAGGGTATTGTGTTTACAGTTCATTTAATATAGAGGCATTTTATTATGTAGTTTCTATTTAATCTTAAACAAACAAATGCAAGGCCATTATTCACATTTTTATGGTGCATTGTTTGGAACCAGTACAGTTCAAATGCTGCTTTAGAATTAGATTCCATCAATTGGGTTAAGCCTGGGGGTTTTACAACTATATTGTTCAATAAAAATGATATAAAAATTTTTTTTGATTTTTTTAAAAATCTTTTCTTACTTAAAAAAAAACAGATAATGGATCCCAGTCTGATATATGACACTACAAATCTTGGTCGTCGTATTGATCTGCTATGGCCAAATGAAGAATGGCGTCTCGCTGGAGGGAAAAGTGGTTGGAAAGACTGGACTCCGAAGAAAGGAATGGAAGGCACAATCGTTCACCAGTGGACACCAGGCAATACTGATCCCACCAAAAGGTCAAGTCTCGACAAAACAATTCTCTTAGTTCAATTTAAAGATCACTTTGTCCCCATAGCGGAAAACGGTGTCTTAGATTTGGGTGCTGAAGTCTGATTTCAAGTCATTAATTGTAAAAAAAATTGAATCAATGTGTTCAGAATCATCACAATTTTTTGCCAAAATCATCTGAAGTTCTTTACATTTCATTCTTGTCGGTTGCTTTTGAGTATCAATAAGTGATTTAAATTTGTACAGCACTGTTAAAGGATTTTTTCACTACAAATTTTTAGACAATTGGTGAAATAGTCCAGGGTCTGTCAAATAAATTTTACATGGTTATTTTGATAACAAATTACACTATATGGCCAGATGATCTTTAACAGACATTTTATCTGGTCAGTTAATTTCAGAAATGTGTTTGAAAATTTTATTTTTTTGTAATCCTTGGAATGTGCAATGTTAATAATTTTATTATTTTTCATTTGATCTGATGTAGCCAAACTTGTTCTTCCCTTCCCAGCAGAACGTAAAGAGCTAGTCAGTCACTGTGTTGATTTGTACAATACAAATTTTAAAGATCACAACTATTTGTTGTTTTTTAACAAGTCTTACAGAATGTATAGTCTGCCTGCTGTGAAAGTTTCATCTCCCCTTATTTCAAGGGCTAATGCATTCTATATCATAATAAATGAAGGCATAATAATAAAACACGCCACCTGATAGTCAATTATATGACCATGAAATATTTGGTGTTCATTTTGTAACTTTTAGATATCAAATTACAGAAGAACAAATTTTTTTTCATTGATTTTTTTTTTTAAATCATTAAACAGCTCCGAATTTTGTCAGCCTTGAAGGATCTTCATTTTTTTTCCAAGGAACATTTTTCATATTTGGTGAAATCCTTGATCATGTAATCTGTTATTATGCTCTTTTGGAATAATTAGTTTCATTTAAAATTGAATTATGTTTTTATAAACTATCTAATTTCAATTTACTGTTTTACGCCTTGCAGAAATAAATAGCTTTGATAAATAAAAGTCCTTTTAGTCTTTCTTTTAAAAAGTAATATTGTTTAGGGAGAAAATTTGAAATGAAAGGTTTTGAAAGATTTTTTAATGATATGTTCCCAACCACAAAGATGGCCATTAAATTGCCATTCACAGTATTGGTTTTAATTGTATATACACTTTGTTATGTAAAGATGTCAAAGATTCATCAGATTTTTTTTATTTGTTAATATTTTTTATTGGTAGATTGGAAATTTTATTTTTGCGACAAGCTGTATGTAAATTATTCCCTAGTAAATATTAGGCAAATATATTTCAAATAAATTTATGATTTGAAATTTAGAAAGATTGCTATGTCTGGTGTAAGTACCAATTGTTTGATTGTATTATTTTGAATATAATTCTTATGATATAGGTTTATGTACATATTACTACCAAGAATTTTAAAAAAGTTTCAACAGGGTTGAAAAATGTCTCTGTACCCTATAAGGGATATGTCCATGTTACACAATGTTTTTTTTTTAATTTATACATTATGAATTTGCTTTGTAAGAGTATCGTTAGACTTGTTACCCCTCCCATGTGAGCATATCATATTCTTGTTAAATTATTTAATACAAAAAAAATTATCAAAGCAATTGATATTTGATGAGAATGTGAGATAGTGGATATTTTATATGTTGATGTGCTGTTGACTTTCATGTATCATACTGATAGTGTATTTCTTTTTTTTTTTTTTTGTCCATTTGAAAAGTTGTAATTATTAAAGCTACATTCCCATGTTTTAAGTCTTACACTGTTGATTAAATATTATACTTTGGTTAATTGAAAAAAATACACATTACTAACTGTTCTCTTTCATTGAAAATATGAAAAATCTACATCATAATGTGTTAAAGCAGTCATCCTATTCAAAGCAGAAAGTCAGAACTCTTAAAATCAGTAAGGAATAAATATACGAAAGTTAAGTATGAAATGTCAACTCTAAGATGTCATACAGTTTGAGGGTTTTAAGGGAGTTGAAATTACAATTCAAATCAATATATCCTCAGGAAGGGTCTGATTGCCATTGCAACATTAATAAATTATCAAGGAAGAATTGATCATTTTTAAAATTAGAGAAATGTTTAATTCTACATTTGCAACAAGTCAATTACAATCCAAAAGTCATCAAAAAATGATAACCACAGCTATGAATTCAATAGTCCACTGAAATAAGAGATGTATTTTTGTAGGTTTTTTTAAAAGATTATAAACACCTCTGCATTTTACAATATTTAAAAAAAAAAAAAAAACTTTACAAAATATAAGTAAAAAAAAAAAAAGTCATTGGAAACTTGATAAGTGGAAATCATTTTTTGTATATTTTATACAACTTTCACATATGCATTTTACTATAGATCTAAAACAAGCTGTACATCAAAAAGAAAATTCTTGCTCACATGACTGTACAGATTATTATTTTTTTTTCTTTTGCAAAACGTTTAATTACAAACAATACATGAACATATTTATAACCAGACACGCGATCTTATCATTCCAACAGTCAAGAATAATGGGGGGTGGGAAAACAAACTAAACAATATTGTATAATACTAACATATCTAAATCTATTGCATTGGCTTTTAATGATGCATCATTTTTTCCTAATGTGTCCAATCACTCAAGCAGTAAAAATGTATTTATATAAATATATATATTAATATAAGTATGATTTAACGAAAAAAAAATATTTTGTTAACATTTTGTCACCACCTAGGATGCAACTACTTGATTCAAACTCTGCAGGCTCCTAGCTAATGATATGATAATGGGGTAAAAAAAAAAGACAGTTGTTTTATCAAGTGTATAGCTAGTATTAACTACTGCTCGTGGCATTCACAGAAAATGGTTACACTTTGAAAACAGGCTTGGTAGATTGAAGCATCACAATCTGAGTCCTATCACTCATCACTTTTAATACCAAGAAATGAATTTATTTTTTATAGCCAAATCTGGAATTTTTTAAAATCTATTTGTACTAAGAATTACCCATGCAATAAATTAGGCCACTTCAAGACTGAATTTTATCTTACTATATAAGTGACAGCAACTATAATAATGACCCATTCATGCGTTAAATGTTTTAAAACTTTATTTCGTGTGGTAAAGATAATGTAACATATATATATATACTGTAATAATTATTGAAAAATGAACTGTGAGCAAATGTAAAATAATGTCTATTAAATAACTTTGGCTTATTTGACTGAATTTAAAAACAACACTTTCAGACCATGTTTAAAAGTGTTTCATTGTGTATCAAACAATGTTCTTAAAGTGTTTTCTTGTAACACCAAATCTCAAGTCATTCAGAGATGAAAATATGCAGATATAGGTTGTATAATACACATGATTCATAGTAAGAAGACTATCTGAACTTTCAAGCATAGAGATCTACTTTTTATACTTCATGTAGCTTTTTCTCATTAATTATTCACAGATTCACACATTTACCACTAATAATGGGTATGATTTTAAAAAAAAAAAAACTTCAACATAATGTAGGTTGAGGAGATATATCACATAACAGAAATATTTAATACAGTACTTTATATGCGAGCCAATAACTTCAAACTAATCAAATGACTGTAAGAATGTCAGCCATTTTTTTTTTTCAAAGACTGGATTAAATGATCATATGACACCTAGCAGTAGTATGCATCCCTCTAGTTCAAAGAATCTGGTTTAATGGCAGAAGGGAGGGACATACACGCGTGCACGCACAAAAATACGTAAGAGACTATCAATAGACTGGGTCACAGAATTCAATGCACATTCTCTTTCATTGATGATTCAGACTCTAATTAAACAAAAACAACAACATGAAACAGGCGATAATAAATTTGAGAAAAAAAAACAAACAAGTGAATGGTCTAAAGTGAAAGAAGAAAATAAACTCTTCACATACATGAAGGCATTTGACGATGAGGACACACAAAGTTATTGTCAACTAGACCTATCTATTTACACAGAGAAACCACAGAATCCTGCAGAGCTGTACACAAAGACAAGACAATCATGCTCTGATATTTATTGAGGTGGTCATAAAAATAATGGTCATTACATTCAGAAACAAGGTCTGTTTATTGCTCTTTGAAAGAAAGGGACATCACCACAACAGGGCAACTAACCTATTATTTTCAAGAATATTATTACATCACTGTCATATGCAAAAACATGCTGCAGTGCTTGCAGATATATAAAGCACTCTTGAGTGTAGAATAATGCAAGGACATCAATTATTTGTCTAGCTTCTCTTTTAAATAATATTCCAGTTTGTGGTTAAAAAAAAAAGTTTCAAAAGGAGAAAAAAAAACTATCTCAATAAAATGAAATATGCAAATTTCTTTCCTGCTGTGATATATGTGTACAAAAAAATGACTTCCAAACCTGTCAGCTATTACAAATTCAACCAACAGGTATTCATTTTAACTTAAGTCAATTATACGAGAGCTGTGTACTTTGATAAACTTGTTAAGGCCTAAAAAGCTTGCAGAAATTAAGCTGAGTAAAAAAAAAAAAAATTGAGTGAAGGATATTAACTGTTAAAGTATTTGATAAAACTATCAGACGCATTAAAGACGAAAAACACACTCATAAAAAAAGGTGTGTACAAAAAAAGTGCTTCGGAAAAGATTTTTCAAGTACATAGATTTATGGCTAGCATGTTACCAGGCATTTTCCTTGAGGTAGATACACAGAAAAATCCTGGTATTCTAAGTGATTGACCTAATTACACATTTCAATCTCACAGCAACAAAAAAAAAAACTCAGAATTTTCACAAAACAATATTAAACAAAATACATTTCAGAAACTTATTCAAGCTAAATATTTGTACAATGTGAAGTTGAAGGAAAAAAAAAAAAAGTTTTATTGATCATGATCTGGACACATAATTTAATTGTCTCTATTTAGTAGATTTCACGAACTTTGGTGTGTGATTTAAACTATCTTTTTCATGCTGCAAAGTTTAATTTTAATGCTAAAAAGCTATTAAACCTAATTAAAAAAAAAAAATTTAACTTTGAAATAAGTGGAACAAGTAAACTATCTACTATGATGCTTCACTATAATATGACATTTGAAAAAAAGATTATTATTTTATTCAATGCTACAAACATATATATTAAAAAAAGAAGTGGATGATCAGATTTTAAAATATAATTGCCATTTTATGAACCGAATCATGGTTTGAAAATGTATGAAATCAAAAAAACTTCTGATCAAATGAGGGGGGATTAAAAGACCAAACAAAAAAGAAATTTTATTTATAAGAGAATGAATTAAATTCATAAAGACAGTCTAAGACAAAAAGGAATGGGCGATTCATGAATTTAAAAAGTATTATCAAATAATAATAAAGTAAATAATATTTCAACGCATTCCTTATTTCCATATAAATTAGATTTTATAAAAGAAAACAGCAGCCAAAACACAAAAAAGTTAAAAAAAAAAAAAAGGAAAAGGACAAAACGCTTATGTATATGGCATGCTCTTTTTTATTATCTATACTTCAAAATGTTAAATTTTCAATCATTTGTTAACTTTACGTGAATTTTATTTTTCTATAATATATTTTGAAAACTCCAAGATACAGAAGGTTAGTTAGGTGGATGAGAATGTAGGATTGATATTAGAAAACTTTTGCTGTTACATTCTTACAACATATACAGTGGAGAGCACATCATTTAATGCACAAATTCATTATTATATTAACAGATTAGAGCCAGCATTTCAAAAAAAAAAAAAAAAAAGATCAATGGTGCATATGAAGGTATATATGTATTAATGAGATGGACTGTGTATTAATTATAGACACATATTGATGGAGGCATCACAGGCTATTTCTTAATTATTTTTTTTAAATATCAAATTAAAAAAAAAAAAAGGAATCACAAATTGTAAGCCAATTACTATTTTTCTTAAAAAAAAAAAGCAGCTGACAATGAAATCTGGACATAAGAGCTCTTCTCATTAAAAAAAAGTCTGTGTGGTAATACAAACACAGCTCCACCATTTTATGTGGGACATAAAAATGAGAAATGCCAAAAAAAAAAAACACCAATCGTGTGAAAAAATGTCTACCGCAAAGGTAATACAGGTATATTTTTCTAAATTACAATTCTTAACAGTGACTTCTCTGGACATAACTGGTCTTGTGTTTATTTGTGCTCCACTGTGTATGTCTTTCAGTAACACAACGATACCCAAGACAAAACTTTTACTCACATTTTCAAAATAATTGATTCAAAAAAAAACATACTTAGGAGAAAAAAAAAATATATATATATATATATATAAAATCATACCTCTCCCACCCACCATTCTCATCATTATATAAAAGTACTTTTTTAAACAAATTATTTATGAGCTACATGAGGATGAGTTACTCAGAAGGGCACACACGAGATTTACATAGAACATTGTATGTGCAGTATTTTATTTTACTGTTTGTTTTTATTTGAATTCAATATTTTTTCTGGATACTTTCAACAGCCTAACAAATGGGTTTACTTACAACTATATAAACTTAAATAAGCTCTGAATAAACAAAAAAGTTATCTGGATTGGGCCTCCTGGTACAAATATAGATGAAAAACAGATCACCATCAGGGAATTTGAATTTCAAAAATGCCTTAGCTTTTCTCTGGATGGCCCCTCATAAAAATTCTGTGGCTGCCCTACCATCGTTGTCCATCCTCTGGGATTCTAGAAATCACGCAAGATCATCCTGAAACAACAAATGTTCAAATAACAATGTTAGCATGCCCTTGCTGTCTCGAATAAAGAAAGAAACCAGTCCCAAAATTTCTCCTGTGACAACCAAATCCTAGTCATAATAAAAGTGTGTGCATTTGAATCTCTAGAATCAAGCATTTAAAAAATGATACTGTGCTGCGTTCAATGCCACTGAAGGTTTAGGCCTCATTCTAGAGCAAGGAGGGTTTCTTTCTCTTGTTACCCAAAAGATGTAATGGTCCCTGAAAGTAAAGAAGTTTCTTATGCAGCAAATAAAATAAATTATGCTTTAAAATATCTCCAGTATTAGGATGACTGAAGGCTGATCCAAAGTATAGCCAAAAAAATTACAATTTTATTGCCGAATAAACTCCATTTTTATAGATGGATAAATTCAATTTGAAAATTAATAAACAGAAGTGTTTTTCTATTTAGATTTTTGTTCATTTTACAACCCATTTTTCCCCTTTAAACTTCCAAAATCCTGTCGTTTAGGCATGCATCTCAGGGAGAATAAAATATAAAACTTTCAATAATTATAAAAAGACTAAAATTGAACAGAAGAGCCTAATATAAAAAAGTTACATTATTTTTTTTAATTATTAAAAATTAGCTTGAAACATATAAAAAGATACTGAATGAAAATTTAGTGAATTCATGTGGACCACCTGCTGTCATCCTACTAATAAACTTCAATAAATATTTAAGCCTCTCGTTAACATCTGACATTCATTTTGGATGAGAAAAATCCCTATATACAGATTTTAAAAAACTATTTCAGGAATCAGAAAAAAAGGTAAAAATTAATAACTATCTTGAAAATGATCTTGTATACCATCGTTATAGTAAATATATTTCGACCCCATGTCAGAAAAACATTAATTACCGCCTAACTATATCATCTCCAGCAGCAAATGTTTCCCCTAACAGAAAGCAGCCATAGAATATACCACATGAAAATCATTTACAAAGACTATTGGCATCTGATGATTAGTTATGTACAGACACAGATATTTATGGAACGGAGAAAATTTTCACTAGATATTTAAATATTGTTTATAGAAAAAAAAAAAAATTTATCATGAGATGTATAAATTGAAGGTTACAGTATTATTTAGGGCATTTTTTAATGCAAATAATTATGTATATTTATAAATATAATTACTATAAAGAAATTATAAAGCTAAATTCATAATGATAAAAAAATGTGGAGTACTTGTACCATTTCAAAGCAAGAACATGGTTTAAATTTAAATTTTTCAGTTGTAACAATCAATGCAGCAAACAATCATCAGTTTTAATAAGCAGTAGAGTGTTAGCAATCAATTGTCTGATTATCAGTTTTGTTACTTCTATGGTCAGACTATAAACAATTGTCTGTCAATGAACACATTATCTGACATCCACTATTATACAAATGATCTATCCATCTCCTTCTACTACTCCAGTTTCAATATAAACCATAGTTTCTAAGTAAAGACTCTCCTTGCGCCTTACAGTATTTTTTTCCCAGTTAACCCCTTTCAAGAATTGATTCTCTCCCCATCCTAAATTTTATATATGATTTTAAAAGGCTGGAAAAATATGCATATGTGGTTTTTAATATTGTTTATAATTCAATTAGTGACATTAAAATAGTGGTTCTCAGAGGTGGGTAGCCTAAAATGATTATCAATTGAGGTGGATATGTGCACCATTATACCGTAAAAAAAACCAATGTGAATTTTCGTTAACACCACTTTAGATTTTCTATTATCTGGCAAAAAAACCAAACTTCAGCCATTTAAAAATGTTACCCTTCTAATTCTAGCACTTTTCTCCCTAATCAAAATTTTCACCAATTTGTAGGCCATAGTAAATCATTTTTTTTACATCAATTTTTTTTTCAAATTTTTTCATACATTTTTTCTTAATTAGTTAATAGACAAACAGAAATTTATATCAAATAAAATCTTATTAATTTATCACTAAGAAGAAATATATTCTATTTAAAAATTGGTGATTACTGAGATTAGTTTATTCAAATAATTCAATTTATTTTAATTATTTCAATTATTCACCTTAACCAAGAAAGCTATGAGCATGTTTATTTTTAAAGGCTAGTTGAAAAAAAATAATGTCTAATAGAAAAAAAAACGCATTACAATCAAATCAAAAGATAACTATGAAATTACACATCTTTCAGATTGACATATTTAATTTTCTTTTAAGTTAAAAAAACAAAGAAAGACTTCAGTGACCTAACAAAGTCACATTTTCAACCATATTAACATGTGTCAGAATCAACTTTACATCTCATTATCAGAGATTTCAATTAAAAAAATGGACAATGGTCATGTTTTAGTTTTTTTTAAAGATTTATAAAAATGAGGATATGAATATCTCAGTTCAAAAGAATAGTTTTATAATCACATACAATAATAAGTAGCAAAATGTTGACAGGAATTTCTATAAATTACTATTCAGATAAATCTTTTAAATACTTTATCCTAAAACCTGCATGAACATAAGTATAAACTTAATTAAGTGAAAACAGAAAAAGTACTCACATCCTGATCTTCATTAGGTCTGAGTTTATGATAAACACACTCAATAACAGATTTTCTGGGAGGGGAAAAAAACAAAATATTTTAAGTTTCTTGTCCTTTCAGAAGATTGAAAAAAAGAAAATACAACAACTACAAGCCAATTAAAAAAAAAAAAAAGATATACATGTATATGTATAGGGATGTTCCAACTGACATCACGCATGCACACGGGTGAGTAAACAGCGGCCATTTTGAGGAAGCATGAGGAGATTGTATATGTTTTTGCTGTAATAATTTTACTTTTTTTGAGAGTGCATTTAATATTTTATGGAATTTGATGGCTTCTGCCCACCCCCTCCTCCCCCACAAGATGTTTTCTAGCCAGTATGCATACATTTTACTTTATTTCTTTTGCTGCGCCTTGTATAAAAGTACATATTTCTTGAATAATATACAGCCTGACTTTATTAGAATACATTTTTTAAAAATATATCATGGCTCTTATACTTAAATTGTAAATATAAATAACATTCTTAATCCACTGGTTACTTAGGGGTTTTGGTCTTGAGCTTTTGGTGAAAAGACGGGATGTAACAAAAACACCTGTAACTTTTAACTTAATAGAGATACATCAAAAGTATCCACTTTATTAAAAATTAAATTATTCTTATCTGCAAATGTATTCAAGTTATAAATTTTATAGAAAAAAAAAATAATAAAAGTATGATATTTTTTTGTCTGATTTTGATATTTTAAACCACATTTTCTACAAAAAATTTTATCAGGATATAAAAGAAAACAAATTTTGATTTTTTTTTTTTTAAATTAAGTTACATTCCTATTTAAAATAGACCTAGTGCCTACTAGATTAGACAGCCCCCCCTAGTCTATGTAGAGTTGTAAAATAAAATTTTTCTGCGTGTGGGATAATTTACAAAATAGTATTTGATTCTCAATTTAAAAAAAAAAATTTTTTATTACAATGGTAACAATAATTTTATTAGTACATGTACATGTATCAGTTGATTGTTAGAAGATGGCTACATAATTTTATGCTTAAGTCTTTCATTTTTTTATGCACTTGACAGAACATATGGGAGAAAGATCATGTGGTTTATAATAAATCTTAACATTAAAAAAAAATTCTATATGTATTCCTACAAAAGTAGGGATGCATTTTAATTGGGTTTTCAGAGTAACTGTACAGTTATTTAGTAAAGCAAAGTATTTTATTTTTTTTTAAACCTTTCTCTGTTGTTAATTTGATGTTTTTTTTTGCATTTGTATTAAATTTAACTTAATAACAAAGACCATTTAATATTGAATAAAGTACATATACCAGTGGCAGTGCCTTGAATCAGCTTGAAACTGATTGCCCCTGTCCTTATTTGTAAAAACTATGAATTCAGATAATAAAACCTTTAAAAATTACAATAATTAAGTAATTAATGATGTTTCAGTTAGAGGGAGGTTGATCTGTTTTATTACTGACATTGGTCATTCATGCCTACAAATTATTCACTTTCAGACAACTTTTCTTTCAAAGAAAATCAAATTTCAGTTATTTGCTTTGCAAAAACTAGTCAATGTACATGAAAATAAGCATTGCACAGAGGTTGTCAAAGGACGTGAGCTTCATCCAAATGGAGATGTGTACAAGCATCACATGATTTTGGTCACTTGCATGAAATAATGGGGAAACAAGCAATTAAGCCTGTTCCATTCTGGACACAGGACGTGTTAGCGCATTTTCATGTTATGTATCAGTACGTTTGTTAGCTTTCAGTAAATATTTGTAAATTTTGGAAATGTTTATAAATTCAATTGTGTAATGCATATATCTGTAAAAAAAATATTATAAAGACGTTTCTTTATATTTGAAAAAAAATTATTTTCTCTTAAAGCTAACTACAAGTGGTTTGTGGTTACTGAAATAGGACTCATAATTGAAAACATTCGAAATTGTAGTCATTTAATCGTCCGAGAACTCCGTCAATTGTTGCATAGCTCTGATACTTTCAATTAAACTCAGAACACAAGCTTACTATTTCATTTGATGAGTTTCTCAATAAATCTTGGTGAAACTACATGCTGCAGTATTTCGCACCAAATGAATGGGTTATTGAACGTACAAGGTGTAGAATGGGGCTATATATATAATATATAAGCCCCTTAGGAGCCCTGAAGCCCGGCCCTCTGAGGTCCTATCGCGAAATGAACTTTTGATGTACACATGGCAGGCCAAGACCTACAAAATGATATATACATCATGGGTCTAGGACGTATGGTTGTTGAGATCTAGGGTGATGACGAACAAACAGACAGACAGACAAAACGGGGACAAAAAAACTTACTTGCTATGAAAACCCCCACCTGGGGGAAATTGATCATGTAACTCATCAGCAACTGCATGTAAA
The DNA here is from genome assembly GCA_021962125.1 of Bulinus truncatus. Classification (NCBI taxonomy): domain Eukaryota; kingdom Metazoa; phylum Mollusca; class Gastropoda; family Planorbidae; genus Bulinus; species Bulinus truncatus. The sequence goes on along the minus strand of JAGDYQ010000038.1, from coordinate 5,546,792 downwards.
ACGTAACTAAAGTCATGATTTTCTTGTGGCTCTCGTTCAAGAATTTCTGTTTTGGAGTTGGCAGGAGAAAAGAAATGTGTATGAAATTAAAGCACTACAAAAATATTACATTTAGAAGTAATAAGCTACCAATACAGTATTTTTGTTAGCAATACAGATACAACTTAAATGCTGACCTCAAGCTATGCCACACAAAAAAAAAACCAGATATTTTGTATCCTAATGTTGTTTTATTACATTATAGAAACTAATCAAAGCAAAAAAAAAAACGCAATTTCTAGCCATGGGGACATCAAGCTCTTTGACAAGATGAAATCGAGATAATGCAGATTTAGTAAGATATTGCGTAGATAAGGTCTTATTTGAAATCGATGAAATAGACTTTTGCAGGACATACAGTAGCCCCTAATGAGTTTAGACAAATTTATTTCTAAACATTAAAAATGCAGGTGAAATAAAATGTAATGTAAAAAGAAATATTACCTTTAACTTTTAATTCTATTCTTTCATCAATTTCTTTGTCTTTCTTAACAGCTTCTTCAGATATGGACGGTGCTCCTTCAAAAGCTATTAATACAATACTCATGTTATCTCTGCTGCCCTAGGATAACAAAATTAAAAAAAAAAATGATTTACAATTAGTTTTTGATTAAAAAAAAACATAATATACAATTATTGAAGGAAATAATTATCAGTGTTACCTTGATTAAACAAGTATCCACTACTTGATTACAGACTTCTTCTAGACTGGAAGTTATTTTCATTTTATATTCTATGAATGCGCAGAGTTCGTCATTTGACATTACATCCCATATGCCATCACAGGCCAACACCATGAACTGATCATCAGGATTACGCTCTTCCACAAAAATCTCTGGCTCTGGTGATACAAGCTGCTCACAGGGGCCTTTACCTTCGACATTTTTATATTCAAAATCTCCCAGCGCTCGAGAAACAGCCAAAGAACCATTCACTCTCTGGATCATGACACTGCCACCTGCATTTTGAATTCGCTCTCTTTCTCTTGGATTAACAGGTTTGTGATCCGTTGTTGCAAAAGCACATTTACCATTTCTGCACAATACTGCGCGTGAATCTCCACAGTTAGCAAAAAAAATGTGCCTGGGAGATACAATGCTGCACACAGCCGTAGAACCACTCTTGTCTTCCCCACTAATCACCTCTGGCAATGTTCGCATTTTTTCATCTAAATTAAGGAAGCCCTTCTTAATTCCTGCCAAAACATCTTCAATGGAAGGCTGAATCTCTGTACCATCCGTCAAGTCTGGTTTACCACGAAAGTCTTCATTTTGAGTAATATGCCCTAAAAGTTCTTCAGCACACACAGCGGAAACTCTTGCGCCAGCATGACCATCAAAAACTGCGAAAAATGACCAGTCTTTAAGATGATTATGTGGTATGCTGACAACAGCAGTATGTGCATCTTCCATTTCTACTCGCCAGCCCTGCATACTACTCAGACCATACCGTAACCTATTCCCAACACCACCCTCATTGTGTTTTTCTGTTTTTGGCTTGTCTAAAAATGCCCCCATTTTAGTTTCTGGAAGAAGAAGAAGAAAAAAAATATGAAATAAAATTGCATCCTTAACTTGACAGAAAGGTTAAAACACATTTGAAAATTATAAGGTGCAATCAATTAAAATCATCTCCTTTGGAGAGCTGAAAATTTTAGCTGAAACTAAACAGAATAAATATTAGTAGATGTAAAACACTGTCAAGCAATATATTTGATAAAACCTGTTAAAAGAATCTGCTTGAATTAATCACATCACATTTTAAGCCATGCTAGTTTAAACCACAGCCTTGTTTTTTTAACTCTCCACGCTATGACATAATAGAATAAACCTCCGACCTAAGCAAACCCATTTTCATTAGCTTTTTATTAACTTTTTCTATTCAGGCCATTCTAGGTTGTTTAAGGTGAAAAGATATGCTTTTGGGAAAATTGAAAACAATTATCACTTCTTCAAGTCCAATGGATTTGAAATTTTGAATGCTTGTGTACTCTTGATGACATACCACTATTTTAAACATTTGTGTCAATTAATTACAATATTATGAAGCCCAAAGTTAATTACATATTGGGAAATGATATATTAAGAGGGAAATGGTGGAAAAAGATTATGCTGTCAAGTACAGCACAGATCTGTTAAAGTACAGAATTCTGACTTCTTTTTTTTAGTTGTGTGCCAATTTTAGTATTTCATATTAATTTAATCAACAAAAGCCAAGTGAAATTTTAACAATATCAAGGGAGAAAAAAACTGATTTTTTAGTCTTTCATTTATATACTAGGCACACCACTTAATAGTATTATTTACTAGTGATTGGGGACCCATTCTTCGCATGGGTTTGGCACCGGCAGAATTATCACCCATTGACAATTAAATACTCCTTACACAGTTTACACTTATTACTTTGTGGTAAACTGAGATAATACAACTATCGTTGAGTCAAGAGAACATATTAACTAAATACAACTTCTATCGCTGAGTCAAGAGAACATATTAACTAAAAATGTTAAATTTTTTTAAATTCTGCATTTATTTTCATACAATCATATATCTTATTTAAAATATAAATATTTAAAAATTCATTCTTATTTTAAGAAAATTATTAGAAGTTTGATTACTTTTTATTTCTCTTGACTGATTATACTTAAAATGTCAGAAATGTGCAGTTAAGATGTCAAAAGTCCAAAGGTCATCTCTAAAATTAATCTTAGGAGGTATTCAATTCAGTTTTTAAAAATAGTTAAATCCGGACAAATAAAAATAAAACTATTTAACTAAGAACATTCAGATAGTATTAAAGAACATTCGTGCCAAGTTTTGTGACTCCTGGTTCGCAATTTTTGGATTTCTATGGGCCGCTAACTTTTATTCATACGTAGCTTCATTTATATGATTGTGATTGTATAGTTAATATCTAAGAAAAAGTTAACACCAAAAAATCAGATGTCATGAAGAGTGCCTTAAGACACTAAAATCTACACCGAAGCTTTTAGGCATAAAACACACATGATTTTTTACACAAATAAATGCTCGATTGTTTCTTAGTGTTCCTCACAGAACTAATAGGTTTTACTTTTCATGAAAATCAGATGACAGAGAATATTTTAGTTTCCTAAACAGTGTGAAATGACATTTTATAACAGTTAATTTTTTTTTGCTACAAGCCCATCAAATGTTAAGACTAAAGATCTATAACAATTCTAATTACAATACTATGTAAAAAGATAGTCATGATTTCATATGAAGAGGTTTATATTTAGCAACGTTTTTAACAGGAAGAAGAATACTTTATTATAAAGCAACAGTCCTTAATCTATGCATTTCACATTATAGTTTTTAGGTCAGTTATGTCAGTCAAAAGCACATTTGTGAAAGTAGTAGTTGATAGTTTTCTCAAATCAGTTTTGTAATAACAGCTATTAGAATGGAATGTCCCTAAATTATAGTCAATATAATTACCAGTATCAAGGGGTTTTGTCTCTACTAAACGTCTTTTATAAATATTACTATTTACAAAGAAATAAAAGAGACATCATAAGAACATTTTTTGTGTGGTATAAATAAAAAAATAAGACACTATATAGTGTTTTGTTCTGCAAAGACAAAACATTTTAAAATGTTATATTCAAATTAATTACAAAATCAAATATATTTTACAAGCAGATAAACAAAATTTCAAAGCCCATTGTACAGTTTTAGGCTTATGTTGGTTTGTTATACAATCAAATGTGCTGAATACAAAAATATGTTGTTTTCTTTTTTAAATAAATTTTAATAAAAGAAAAAAAAAAGACAAGATGCAATAGACATAATAACCCCCAATATTAGTTAGCTTAAAACTTTTTTTTTAAAGATTTTCTTTGTCACTAAAAAAAAAGATCCCTGTAAACCCATCAGCAACCACACAAACAAAAATATTTTTTTCTTTAGATTCTAAGATGTTTTTGTTGACTGCAGCACACCCTGAAGAAATTTAGTCTAATTTGTGCATATTTGAATGCTATTACTGTCCATGTTTTGAAAACAATAAGCCTTACGAAAAACTGAGTTATAGGGCAATTAATGTAAACGAATAGCTCATACTGCTAGCTTCACTATGAACAAATTTTCAGAAAACTAAGTGGGTCTATCTCTTTAACCTCATCGTTACGGATGCTGATTTTTTACAAAAATCGCTGTATGGCCCAAACTATGGGTGCCGATTTTTTTACATTTCACTTCAACAATAGATTTCTATACCTTAATCTTAATGTAACCTATATATTCTTGTAGAGAAATTCTTTCTACACATGGATGGTTTTTTATCATTTCTAGAATATTTTTTATGTATTTAGTGGGAAGGGGGTAAAAATTACATGTATTCTTCGGTCGAAATGGCCATTTTTGATTTACTATTTAAGCCGCCATTCTAGCGTAAGATATACATGCTGTATCAATGTGAAGTCAGCTTTCGTCTATTTGAATATCTTGGTCATTTGTGTAATTATTCCATTACATAATATTAGGGAGGAAGAAACCAGACCCCCCCACCCCTTGTGAGGAATTTCTTTGCCCAGCGGATGCCGGTTGTAAAAATACATAACAGGTTCACCATGCATGTGCAGATTAGACATAGACCACAGCGTGTAGCTTCAAAAATCAAACACATTTTACAAATTATTTCACATTTACAAGATTATAATTTTACAACAAACGATAAAAAATGCTTTTAATTAATAATTTCTAATAGATTTACGTCAATGTAATTATTTTTGATAAGCATCGGAAGATTTATCACATCAATAAAACTCCACCACCCTCCTTTGAGATGAGGTCATATGTGTGTTTTACATCTTGTAATTAGTATTACAATTTCTTTCTAGACTTAAAATACATTAAAGAGAAGATATCAAATCTAAAATCCTCACTTCCAATTGCAGTTGGTTTGTTTTTGCTCTTATTTTTTTCTAAATGACTACAATTTTATAGTTTTGAGTCCTGACTTGTTTTATGTTGCAATAAAAAGACCGATTTCAAAAGTTCACAATTGTAATAATTTTGGGAAAAAACTGAAGATGTTTTTATTTTGTTGTTTTTTCGTTTATAATGTTTTAAGATTTGAAATTTGCATAACCAATGGGAAGGCAAAAATTATAGAGAGTTTATAAATTTTTATCATCTCTGCTTATATCATTAGAAAGATCAATTAATTTCCTACATGTTGATATAAAGATCATACTATTTAAGTTTGTCATTGATAAATAATTGTACAATACATAAAGGACATATAAACAGCAAGCACTCAGGTCCTCCATTAAAAATGGTGACTATTTTCAAATCATAACAACTTCATCAAATCTTCATAAATTTTAATAATTTTTACAATGTTGTAAAAAAGAAACTGAATGCTGTTTATTTTATCTCAATATACCCTATAGGCTATTTTTATAATATTTTAAAATAGGGTTTAAAAAATCAAAATTGAAAATAAAATCATCATAATTTTCTGATTAATAACTTTTTATATGTCAATTGTATACCTTTAATTCTTTCACAGATTGAAAAAAATTTAATTTCTTTGTAATACAATCTATACTTTTAAGGAACTATATCTATTACTTTAAAAGTTACAGGCATATCTCACCAAAATTTTTGCTCAAGCCCAAAAACCCTCAGTAATTGCAGGGTATCTCTAGTTTTCCCCCTAAGTAACCAATGGGTTAAGAAAAAGCTAAAAAAAAAAAATTCTTGCTGAAAAATAGCTAGCTGTAAAATTTCTGAAATTTAAGACAAGATTGGGTCTAATTAAGCCTCAAAATAAGAAAACTAACATTTTTCTAGTCTATAAATTATGAAAAATATAAACTTATAAAACAAAGTGAGCTTTAATAACAAAATATACTAGATGGTATGTACTGACTGAACTCTGGTATTCCAGAATACTCTTAATGCTATGTAATTTTATTTGTGTTTTGTTATCTTTTCAGTAAAGCTGTGTTGCAGAAGGGTTTCCTACAATTTTCCCAAAAAGCCTCAGCGGAGGGTTACTACTTGTACTTTCTAACAACAGCTGATGTGATAAATCTAACTTTTTTTTTCATTAAAAAAAAAACAAACTAAGTTTTATTATAATCAGTCAATCTGAAAATAAAATTAAGATGAGATGTGTATGGTGTTTAAAATGTATTCACTGCATTCAGTAGACTTTTCTTAAGCTCTAGCTGTCTAATGTTTCATAAATTTATGTTTGTTAATTTTAGCCTGTGCCTGTGGTTAAATTATTATATAATGTAAAGTTATTCATGATGACAAATTATTGATAAGTAAACAGAACAATAACATGAGCATGCCCACATGGAATGTTTAAATAAAAATCATTTTTAACCATTCAACCTTCTTATAGCGAATTTAGTCCGTGAGCATGAAAAAATAATCTTGTATTGTGTGAACTAATAATCACTTAACTAGATAAACTTTGTCAATGTATGACCATGATTTTATTTCTTTACAAGATAAAAAGAAGTGCAAGAAATTCACAAAATACTAAAAAGTGATTCATACATCTATATTTTTATAAAAAGCTGTCATAAAAATAATATTATAATATAATGACTTATGAATCACTTTTCTGGGGAAAATATTTTTTGAACAAGCTTTTTGAACTATATGACTGTATAGATTAGTTAGTGTGATACTGTTATTGCTCAATGCTATTGTATATTTTAAGTGGAAACAAACCACTTTCTTATGAGCAATTGCAAAATCAAGCAAATACTACATCGCCTCATACCAATCAAACATTAATCATAAAAGATGTTTGTTAAAATACAACAGTCGTCATTTTCGGCCGACAGTACCGCCTTCTGCGTGCTGTTTTTACATGGCCGATGGATGAGTCAACTGTGGACTTAATATTTTACATAAAATAAGTTAGTGTCATAAGAAACATACTTAAATAATCGTGAAAGGGTGGATTACGTTCTTAATGTTTCTCCAACTTTAATTTAACGGAGAAAGTTAACATCAGGTTCAATTCTTCGAGTTGAAAAATTAACCTGAAACATGCGATCCACAACAAACATAAGATGGCGGATGTGCTAGTTTGAGCATGCGCAATTAATAAAAGCCCCGTATGATGACTATAAATAACTGACCCAAATTACATCACCGGTTTAAAGTGAGTCGTTAAGTGACCAGACACACCGACTAGGCCGGGACACATGTGGAACTTTTTATTTTCTTTAGCTCACCGATGCCTCCATATATTTAAAAAAAAATTACCTCGCTAAATTCCTGCAACTACAGGTCGAGCTTGAATACCGGTAATAACATCTCATTCATTTGACTAACAGCGCCTAGACTATCTAAGAGCCGTCGAAATGGTACTATGAAATGTTTCTCATACATAAGAAACACTTTTTCTCAAGAGACTCAAGAGACTTTGCTATGATTAAGTCCATTGACCAACGACTTAGTTAACCAGGGACAGCTTAAGTTTTTGCATTGTCTATCCTGGAGTCCCCGAAAAGTCAGGAAATGTATTGGTCTGTGGTATTCTCTCTCAGACTCATAAGGTGTATCAAGTAAGCCTACAAGAAGCAGATTCAAAGGCTGGCGTGCTGGCTATGCTATCAGGGCTATTGCTTAGAACAGTCTTGCAACAGGACCGCTGACAAGCTATGACAAAAAGGGTCCCTTCAGTCCCCTTTCTCCCAATTTTCCAGCGAACATTTCGAAATCGAAACCATACCCCCCGCCCCCAAAATCCATTTCAGGATCGGCGCTCTGACATGTTTGAGTTGCCTATCCCTTGCGACGGCCCTGCATGCAAAGCCCATCTTCATTTCCTTAACTAAGGGCTCAATATGTTAATATGCGCCCCCGGCCTCAACCGACCTTAACACGCCAGTGAGATCTACGAAGAATTACTTAACATTTCTAGAATTTGTCTACTTCTACTTTCGATTTATGGTTAACACAACGTAGCTTATGGTTTATAATTTAGGTAAGTAGAGGGGGCAGGGCCGTCGCAAAGGAGGGTGTAACCCGAACACTTATCAGGGGCCGGGCCCTTGAGCCTTGGAGGGGTTCGGGGGAAGGGACATAACTTTTGAAATGTATTCTCTTTTCGAATAGTTCAACACATTTTTCTTCTGCTTTATCAAGACCAACAGAGAGTTTTCCTGACACCATGAACCAATAAAACTATATTATTATTATTTTCCATAACACCTGTTTGTGGGAGGTTGGTGGTTGGCTGGTGCTGAGGCTGAACTCAACGTTTTGGCCAGCAGGCATATCGTGAAATGTACGCAGTGGCGTTACCAGGCCCGTAGCCAGGTCAAAGTAAGCAGGGAGGCACCAATACACAGCAAGGGGGCACCTTCACTTTTTCTTTATTTTTTCTCTTTTTTTAAGCGGAGGGGGGCACTCCACACCTAGCGGGGGGGGGCACGGCCCCCCAGTGCCACCCCCCTTGGCTACGGGGTTGGGCGTTACTAGCATTATAATGGTGTCCGGGTGAGGACCGCCACGTCCAGTTACTCCAAGGCCAATGAATCATTTATGAAGTTTTTATAGTTTGTATTAAAGGTTGTTTACTTAATTACGTAAATCGGGGGTGGGTGGGGGTGGGGGGGGGTCGGTCGATCGCCAAAGTGTGACACACTGTGATGGACAGGGAATAGTGAAAAAGCGTGGCAGGGGGGAAGGAGGTCAAATATCAAGAAAAGAAAATTTCTTATGTTAGAATTGAAAGAACCGTTTGACAGTTGATTTATGGAAAAATGGATGATAATTGCATTGCGACTTTTGATGTAGTTGATTATTATACGGACCTTAGACTGCATGAAGGGCCCCTCACCCCCATCCCCACCCCACACCTAAGCTATCAGAAATGGCAGCAAGCTGCACACTTTTCTGAGAAGTGAACATTTTTCAATGAAACTTTGCAGGTAATAAGATAAATTATTTTTCTAGATAACAAAAATAGTTTCATCAAAGTCCAATGATGTATTCGATATTTTTAACTTATACTTGTTCACAACAATGAATTATTATGAAATCAACTAACAAACAAATTCCAAAAAAAATTATTCATTATTATTGAGATGTATTTCAAATCTCATAAATATATTAAAAAAATAGCACACAAAAAAGCCCACAAAGTATACAACAATAAAAAAATATGTTTGAATACAGTCACAACTTTTCGAGGAAAAAAAAAAAAATATCTTAGAATGTTGGGTTTCCACATACATATTTAAGTCTTCTAAAGAAAAAAAAAGTCTAACTTAGAAAAAAATATTGCATTTATATAAATACTATTAGTAATAATAATACAATTTTTATGATTCGTTCAGCCACCTTGCTCATGTTAGCAGCATCGCACCCCCATTCACAGCCTATAATTAATAGCCATTCGTGATAGTACTTGGAAAATTGTTAAACAATGTACAACTAATATAACACAACTCGTAAAAGTTAAGTTCCTTTAGCCCTAAAAGGTCAACGTGGATAATGAAGTGTTCATCTGTTTCTGTGACCACAGCATATATAGGGATTGTGTGGTGCGCAAAACACCCTGGTGCCTTTACTTCCCCAATTTAAGATGGGTACCCATTAAGGGTGGAGTTGAGGGAATTAAAAAATCTTTCACAAGGACCTGGAAAAAAATTCCTCTGGTTTTCATCGGAGATCGAACCCAGGACCCCCAGGTCAACTGTCGAGCACTCTACACATTCTACTAAACGGGTAGAAAGTTTTAAAATATATTTTTACAGTTATGCCTGGAGACTCTTTAGATGCTGACCAATTCACGGTGACAATAGCAAGCCCTGAATGAAGGGGAAAAAATGCTGCATGGAGCATATCCTCTACTACTCCCAGTAACACCACTTCAATAGTCGATGTTTGATGTATCCAAACAGTTTACAATTAACCAATGGCCCAAGTTTGATGTTACCAAACGTATCACAACATTCAGTTTGATTTAAGTCACCTTCCCTACACTGCTTCAATCTTGTCTGCCTTTTTTTTTTTACATTTGTTACTCAGTTATACTTATAGCACAGAAAGAAATAATGAATTATAATTTCTATTTCTGACTTAGTCTAATGTTTTCTGAGCTTATAAAAAAATTAGCTTATTAATGAGACCCTGCCTCCATTGGTAATAATGAAGAACGGGTCCTAATAAAACAGAAAACTAATAAACATTTTTTGTTTAAAGTATTTGAGGTCATAATGTGTTTTAGTAAAGAAATAATATCTCTGTTGCAATGATATTAATCATGTTTTAACAAGATATATTCACCTCTTTTTGAGCTATTGGAAATTAAATTTTCATATGAAATTAACTGATGACTCTTTATTTAGATATCAATATGTTGCAATCTTAATGAACTTTCTATATCTAAAAACATTGTCTCCTATATTTTTTTTTATATGACTGTCATATGTATAGTTACAAATATTGAACGATAACAACTATTGGGGGTCAGCCGAAGTAGAATTCAAATGTCCAGCTGCCTGACTTTCCCCTATTAATGTATCCATTTCAAAGCTAATTGGACTAAGATATTGTCAGGATCCAAGAAAAGTCCTAGAACTCAAGATATTATGGTTGGCAGCCTAGCTCTCTACCAAAGGGGTGTCAGATTTAAGAGTCCTTCAGGGGGCAGCGTGGGTCACATTGTGTTGCCAAAAGGCAAATTAAATGTACTGATGGACGTTTTTTCCTCAACATACATCTGGTTCCTCAACATACATCTGTACTTAGAAAATTCAAACTCACATACAAATGGTTGGCGAAAAGCCACAGTCATGTATTTTGTTCATGTAATAAAAAAAAGTTAACATAACAAAAAGACGTTTTAAACATCAATAAAACTGTATGTAACAAATCAAATAGTGAGGCAACTAAAGAAATCAGAACATACAATGAATGTAATGTCTCAACATCCATTGTCCACTTCATTAAAATAGTCTGAACTTAAAGATTCCACACAAACATACGCAATGACATTGATCAAGGGATAAGATTTGTTAGAGACAAAAAAGATTTTGCCCATTGTTAGCTATTTAGCACTGGAAAAAAAAGGCGACCAAATCTTATTCTCAGAAATGCACAATACAAGAGAAAAAAGAAAAATGTGTTTAAAAGTAAAAAAGTTTAAGTTAATGTGTTTTAGAATCTGAATAAAAAAATAAATCACAGAGTTAAAGTTTAGACCAAAATTTTTATCTTAAATTCTGGCCACATGTGCCTACTCTACTACACTGCCATCCAGTCCCAATTAATACTTTCTATATATTACACAAAAGCATGCACACAAACTTTATTTTCTATGTATTTGATTACATCCTTCACAAAGAAATATGATACATATAACTAACATATAACTTTTTGAAAGAAAACAACAAAAGTAGATAGGTACAAAAAGTTTAAAATTTATTTAAAAAAAAAAAAACAATTTCAAGATGGGCATGAAAGATAACTCAATAAATTACTAAATCAAATTTAGACTTCAGTTAGTGATGGAGAAAAAAAAAACAAGATTAATTTTCAGCAAACAAAAAAAAGGTTATCAAAAATGTGATCAACAATTAAAAAATATCACAGGAAAAAAAAAGTAAAAAATATTTCTATGCATAAAAAAGTACACAATCAGTACAGGTAAATAATAAAAACAGTTTAACAAAGTACTGAAACAAAAAAAAACCATCAACTGACAAAAACTAAAATTAATTTGTCATCAGTTGTTCAATGTGTAATTTGAAGTACATCAATGCAAAAAAAAAACCACTAAAAGTTAACAGGTCATTCCAACATTTGCAGTTTTTTCTTAAACTGTAACGATAAGTAATCTGTGAACAAAAAATACAGTACATGTATAAAGAAAAAAATGTGTAAAAAAATAACAATGAAAAGTTTTCAGATGAAAGTCTAAGAAATTATCTAGCTAAGCGAGCATGAATTTTGTCAAGTGATTTTTTGTAAGATTCACATTTTTCAAAAAGCTTCCTTTCCATTCTCTCGGAATGCCTTCTTTTCTCTTCACTCTCAGCCAAATTTTTCATAAGGTTTGCATTTTCAGCATGAAGATCCTTCAATAGTAAAATTCTTTTCTTGTTGGATGAATTCTGAGTAAAAATTATACAAAAGTTTTAAGCATAGTGAGTATATCTGTGTAATAATCTGTGTCATGTAAATAGCCCCCAAAAAGTTACAGTAGAACGCCTAATAATCCAAATGGAATTGGGAGCAGGAATCCATGCACATTTCTAATGCATCTATTGGGATTGTTGAATAAATGATAAAGAGTTATATTTTGTATTCAAATACATGTAACTACTATTCAGATTTAAAAAATAATTTTTCAAAGAGAAATTTTGGGTTTTCTAACTTTGTTCTACAATGAAGAGCTTGATAATGAATTTCATAAAAATGTACACCATTTAAAAGTAGTGTTTTGATTCAAATAAAACAATTAAAATGCTTATCTCTTGATCCTAAAAGCCACTAATGGGATTTTTTGTTGTTGTGCCCTAAATCTTTATATCAGCACTATAGCCTTGTGTCCAATACAAATGGTGGTACCACAGATGACACTGGGAGGTGACTAGACTAGATCACAACCAAAGCCCCACTGAGTAATCCCCCCTTGTTAAGATTCAATGATGCTAGTAAAAAGAAAAGTACTCAACAGGGTCATAAGGTCACATCAAAATGGCAGAAGTGATATTTAATAGAAATACAATTTACTAACCAAATCATCACATTTTTCATTCTGTTTTTCCAAAAGATCCTGGGTAATCTGCAGCTTGTCTTGAACGGCCTTAACTTTGGTTTCCATAACTTTAACCAAATTCTCCTTCTGTGTTTCTCCCTCTGTTGTTTGTGAGCCACGGTTAGAATCAATAAACAAACACATTAATTGACATGTTGTCAGCAGGAGATATTAAAATAATTCTTTATTCCTTTTTTTTTAATTTTGCGACAGGAAAAGCGGCAAAAATTAATATTTTATTAGAATGAAACAAGTCTAACCTTTCAAAATTTTTTCTACCAATGATTCATGTTCCTTTATGGCATCTTGAAGACGAAGGATCTGCCTTTGTTGGTCTAAATTATTCAGCTCTAGTTGGGCATAGTTTTCCACTTCTGATAAGGTGGGTATTTTGCCTTTCATATCCTGGAGTTCCTTGGCAAACTGAGATTGTGCAAGAGCCATTTCTGAGCCGGCCTTCAACATCTTATGCAAAATATGAGCCATGACCATAACAGATAATGTAAATGAAAAAAAAAAAAAATCACATAACCGCAATATCAATTAAGAAACAAAAAACAAACTTTTTAAAAAATAAGCTTCTATGCATTAAAAAGGAAAAAAATGAATTCCTCAGATCATAAAAACATTTATTTGAAGTCATAATGATGAAAAGACGTGTGAGCGCCACTGTGGATTTTTAAATTTATCTTGCAGTTGTTCAGTGAATGTCCTACAATGATAAATTTACTTTCAGTTAACCCTGTTTAATTTATTATATATGAATAGAGTCCAGAATGTTTAGATGTTATAATTTTGTCATGTCATGTCTTTAAGAGAGATAAAATGGCACTCACAGGAAAGTTTTTAAAAAATTTCTTTATTTTATACTTTTTAGTGTTAACAGACAGTATCTTGCGATTGGCTTTTAAAAACTAGGCCTATATAGGCTACCCTAAAGTGTGCCTAAGTATAAGATTATTTTTATTTTTTAAAGTTCTTTTTATATTTAAACAAAAATTGTCCGCCTGAAGAATTTTCCTTACCATTGTTCGTAAACATTATGTGAAAAACCATAAGACTATAAAAATACTGCACAGACTTGTATTGTGCTCCTGTATTTATCTGAAATCATCTCTTCCTGTGTGAGCGCTGAATTGTATCTCTTGTATTAGTGAAATGAACAAATTTTAACATTAAAACCTAACCCAAACTAGTTTCATTGCTAATATTGCCGTTGACCTTTTTATTTAGACATTATAATTTCTATAAATATTTGTACTATCTAAGAATAAAGATTTTTTTTGAGTTGGGGATTGAAAAAAAATAATTCTTTTTAGTACATTTCAATACAAAGATTTTTTTTTTATAACACATTACTGATTGTAAGAAGTGATGCGGCTAGATTTGGGACAAATTTTAACAATCACCTGGTATGAAGCTTGATCTAACTTGACTAGCAATTTGTGCTTGTCTTCATTCAGCTGCTGGATCTTTGCCTAGGACAGGATTTAGCATTGTGAAACATATTTAAAAAAAAATAATTACAAATAAATATGAGAGCTTAAAGAGTATAAGTACAGACGTTGCAGTTATTTTTTCTTACGATTCATAAAATATTACAGAAAATAAAGTCTAGTCCATTATCTTTTAACAAAAATATCCTACTGTCTGTGATTTGATGACTACGTTCTCTGCATTTGCCAATTTCAACTGCAGTTTTTTCACCAAGTCTTCCAGTTCAGCTTTATCTTTCACTAACTTTTCTTGGTCTTGCTAAAAGACAAAGTCAAACAGATGCAAAAGAAAAGTCATTCAATGTTTTTTTTTTTAATATTTTTATTACCCCCCCCCCCCCCCCCACCAAAAAAAAAAAACAACAACATGAGTTTGAAATTTTACAAACTTTCCACTTAAAAACTATTATTATTTTGCACAGGAATTCTAAATATTTTACATGCTCATATTTTGAATTTGTTTTCATCAAATAAAAGAAATATTAAAAGAATAGATAAAAAGAGTGAGGATTTATTTCATTTTATTTTAAAGAATCTGATCTCTCACAGAGAATGATCTTTTGATGACGCCAAAAGGGATTTTTTTTTTAAATGTAGAACAAGACAAATTGATGATGCAAACTATAAAATAGAAAAAAAAAAGGCTTTATCCATAAAAGAAAATAAAGCACCCTGTTGCAGTAACATTTTTTAAGACCCCCCCTCCCTCACCTGATTGTATTATGACTAAAACAATTGCTAGTTATCTAATTTTTTTACATTAGTGTGAATCACCTGTAACTGTTTTAATGCTTGTTGGTCTCTTTGAGCATTTTCAAGTTTAGAATTTAACATAATTATCTGCTCTTCAAGATCTTCATCATTTTCTGGAGGCACTTGAAAAACACTCTTCTGTGGAGCCTGCAAAAAAATAATTCAGAAAGAACAAATCATTACAAATACAGAGAAGAAAAATCATTTTTAGGAAATCGGAACAGGTTAACAAGTTGGAAGAAAGCAGTATTTGATGAATTAATACTTGTATTGATGACAAGTCTAAATGGGAAAAAAAGGAATATTACTTTGTAACTTTTAATGAACTCTTCGTTGACTTCTTTCCTGGCCACTTCCAGCTCCTCCTGCACAGCTGCAATACATTCTTCAGCAGATTTATGACCAGGAGGTATGGAACTTTTCTGATTCTCCAACAAGTCGATCTTTTTTTGCAGGGAGTCCTTTTCTAAGGCATGTTCTTGTACCAAAGCTGTTAAAGTCGCTTGACTCTTTGCCTCTAAAGCATTCTTTTCTCCAAGTAGAAGGAATAAAAAATTCTGACGCAGGACATTTGAATAGTGGAAGGTTTTTATTAATTTTTTTTTAAATTGAAAACATTGGAAAAGTGTTTTAGATTTACAATCCAAAGTTTTCAAATTGGCAAAAAAACAAATGGTATATGTCCCCTTAGCCTGTAAAGGGCCATTGAAGCAGATGAAGTGTGGAACACATCTGTTGCTTTAATCATGGCATTTAAAGTGATTTTGTGGCTACAACAACGCCCAGCTGCCTTTATTTTCCCACCTAAGTCAGATACCCATTTTAAACTGGCTGGACATGGGAAAACTTTAATCAACTTCACAAGTACCTGGGGAAAATTCCCTTCCTTAATGACAAAATGAACTAACCCAGAACCCTCAAGTCGAAAGTCCGGTGCTCCAAACCGCTTGACCATCCGCCCCAACATTAAATAAGTAAATGTCTATTAAAATTAACTTGCAGTACACTAGTGTTCAGAGACAAAATAACAGCAGCACAGTGACTGTTCTTTGGTTTGAAATCATAATCATGGTCATTCTCATGATTGCTTTAATCATCATATATGGTTGTAATGAAAAAACTTAGCAACTTTAAACTAAAATATCTCATTTTCTAATCCCATAATTGGATTCTTTCTGGTCCGGAGATTGTCACCCAGTCCATCCAGCTGCACAGAAATAACTGACATTCGATGAGGAATGTAAAGGCCACTGAGCATTGGGTCAGCCCTACATATTTCTCCTAGACTTCTCCACTTATAAATCCACAAAGAGCTACATAAGGCTTCTTGACCTACATCATTTATTGAACATGAGCATGATGCATTGTTTCATATTATTGGAGAATTTTTAATCAGAGCTAGCAGATTGGCAAATTAAAAAAAAAATGACATGCAGAAATACTTCTCTTAAAAACTTAATTTAAAAAAACAAAAGAGTTCAGTACCTTTTGCTGCTCATTATTTGCAACTTCTAGTGACAGTTGCTTATTTTTTTCTTTCTCTTGCTTAAGTTTACTCTGCAGAGCTGATTTCTCCTGCTGTAATGTATTAATTAATGTGCAAAGTATGCAGATGTGAAAATGTTAAAAATTAAAAGACTAACCAGAAATGATTTCATCTATTATAATGTTACATTGCTGGACAAATGAAAAGCCACTGTTTTATCCCTCTGAATGGAGTTGAAATTTTGACTTTTTAATTTCTTTCAGAATGTTTCATCGATTGAATGCAATTACAAAAAAATGTTAATTTAAATTAGCACAACATAATTATAAAAAACAACAAAAACAACAACAACAAAAAACTTACATTTTTATTTAATTTATTTGCAGCAGCTTCTGCTACTTGTTCTTCTTGACCATTTTTCTTTCCTTTGCTGTAGCCGTCATTGAATCCTTCTTTCATCCCTTCAGTGAAACCTTGTTCGTGGCCATCTATGAGACCTGCTTTCTTGCCTTTGTCAAAACCATCAGTGTGGCCATCTTTTTTACCTTTTCTGTATCCTTCCTCATATCCACTTAAATGTCCATCCTTGCTTCCCAGGTCATATCCATCAGTGTAGCCATCTTTTATTCCTTTGTTATATCCCTCTACGTGTCCTTCTTTAAGTCCTACATTTTTACCCTTTTCTAAACCTTCTTCCAAACCGTCTTTCTTTCCATTTAAAAATCCTTGCTGTAATCCTTCTTTCTTTCCTTGGTCATAACCATCCTTGTGTCCATCTTTTCTTCCTTCATCATAACCTTCCTTGTGTCCATCTTTTCTTCCTTCATCATAACCTGCATTGTGTCCATCTTTCATTCCTCGGTCAAAAATTTCTTTTTGTCCATCTGTCTTTCCTTCAACATAACCTTCCCTATGTCCATCTTTCTTTCCTTGGTCATAACCATCCCTATGTCCATCTGTCTTTCCTTCATCATAACCTTCCCTATGTCCATCTGTCTTTCCTTGGTCATAACCATCCTTAAGTCCATGTGTCTTTCCTTCATCATAACCTTCCCTATGTCCATCTGTCTTTCCTTGGTCATAACCATCTTTATGTCCATCTGTCTTTCCTAGGTCATAACCTTCCCTATGTCCATCTGTCTTTCCTTCATCATAACCTTCCCTATGTCCATCTTTCTTTCCTTGGTCATAACCATCCTTAAGTCCATGTGTCTTTCCCTCGTCATAACCTTCCCTATGTCCATCTGTCTTTCCTTCATCATAACCTTCCCTATGTCCATCTTTCTTTCCTTGGTCATAACCATCCTTAAGTCCGTGTGTCTTTCCCTCGTCATAACTTTTCCTATGTCCATCTGTCTTTCCTTCCCTATGTCCATCTTTCTTTCCTTGGTCATAACCTACCCTATGTCCATTTGTCTTTCCTTGGTCAAAACCATCCTTATGTCCATCTGTCTTTCCTTGGTCATAACCTTCCCTATGTCCATCTTTCTTTCCTTGGTCATAGCCTTCCTTGTGTCCATCAATCTTTCCTTGGTCAAAGCCTTCCTTGTGTCCATCTTTTCTTCCTTCATCATAACCATCCTTGTGTCCATCTTTCATTCCTTGGTCAAAACTTTCTTTTTGTCCATCTGTTTTTCCTTGGTCATAGCCTTCCTTGTGTCCATTTGTTCTTCCTTCATCATAGCCTTCCTTGTGTCCAACTGTTTTTCCTTGGTCATAGCCTTCCTTGTGTCCATCTGTTTTTCCATGGTCATAGCCTTCCTTGTGTCCATCTGTTTTTCCTTGGTCATAACCATTTCTATGTCCATCTTGCATTCCTTGGTCATAACCCTCTCTATGTCCATCTTTCTTTCCTTGGTAATAACCTTCATTATGTCCATCTGTTTTTCCTTGGTCAAAGCCTTCCTTGTGTCCATCAATCTTTCCTTGGTCATAACCATTTCTATGTCCATCTTGCATTCCTTGGTCATAACCCTCTCTATGTCCATCTGTTTTTCCTTGGTCATAGCCTTCCTTGTGTCCATCTTTCTTTCCTTGGTCATAACCATCCTTATGTCCATCTGTTTTTCCTTGGTCATAACCTTCATTATGTCCATCTGTTTTTCCTTGGTCATAGCCTTCCTTGTGTCCATCAATCTTTCCTTGGTCAAAGCCTTCCTTGTGTCCATCTTTCTTTCCTTGGTCATAACCATCCTTGTGTCCATCTTTCTTTCCTTGGTCATAACCTTCATTATGTCCATCTGTTTTTCCTTGGTCATAGCCTTCCGTGTGTCCATCTGTCTTTCCTTGGTGATAACCTTCCTCATGCCCATCTATTTTGCCTAGCTCATAGCCAGCATTGTGGCTTTCTTTTTTTCCTTTCAAATACCCATCTTCAATACCTTCTTTCTTTCCACTATTGTATCCTTCTTTAATTCCATCTCTCTTTCCTTGAATGTAACCTTCTTCATTTCCTTGCTGCTTTCCTTCATCAAACATTTTATCTTTCTCTTCTTTTCCTTGCAGAAAACCTCTTTCAAAACCTTCGTCAAACATCTCAGATTTCAGTGAATCAATTTCCTGAGCCTTACATTCAATAATGCCAAGTGCTTTGCCTTCATTAAATCCTTCAACCTTGCCTTTGTCAAACCCTTCAATCTCGCCTTCTTGAAAACCTTCAGCCTTACCTTCATGAAAACCTTGGGCTCTGCCTTCATCAAACCCATGAGCCTTGCCTTCATCAAACCCATGAGCCTTGCCTTCATCAAACCCATGAGCCTTGCCTTCACTAAAACCTTGGGCCTTGCCTTCATCAAACCCATGAGCCTTGCCTTCACTAAAACCTTGGGCCTTGCCTTCATTATATCCATCTTCATGACCTTTGCTCTTTCCTTCTAGTTTACCCTGCTCCATCCCAATATCTAGTCCTTGCCGTTTTCCTAATTCCAGCCCTTCTAGTTTACCTTGATCCACGCCTTGTAAAAATCCTTCGTCAAGCCCCTTATTCATTCCTTGATTGTATCCATCAGAAATACCTTCTTTCTTTCCATCATCATACCCTTCATCAAAACCTTCCTTTTTTCCTTTTTCGTAACCTTCTTTCTTTCCATCATCATACCCCTCATCAAAACCTTCCTTTTTTCCTTTTTCGTAACCTTCTTTCTTTCCATCATCATACCCCTCATCAAAACCTCCCTTTTTTCCTTTTTCGTAACCTTCTTTCTTTCCTTCACTGTACCCCTCATCAAAACCTTCCTTTTTTCCATGTTCGTAACCTTCTTTCTTTCCTTTACCATACCCCTCATCGAACCCTTCATTTTTACCTTCTTCATACCCTTCTTTCTTTCCTTCACTGTATCCCTCATCAAACCCTTCCTTTGATCCTTGTTCATATCCTTCTTTCTTTCCGAGTTCAAACCCTTTTTTTTCACCTTCGCTGGCCCCATCATTCTTTCCCAGGCAGTAAGCTTCATCAAACCATTGCTGTTTTTCTCTTTCAAATTCCTTCGAACCTTCCCGCCTTCCCTGATCAAAACTTTCTTGGGCTTCTTCCATTTTGCCTTGATCAAAGAAATATTTCCCACCATCAGCTTCTTTCTTCCTTCCTTGAATGAGATCCTTTTCTAAGAATTCTCTCTTGTCTAGCTCAAATTTTTCCACAACTTCTAATTTTGGCTGGTCTTTGTTCTCTGCATCCAACTCATTTTGTTGGCCAATTTTTCTTGATGCAAAATGTTGCTGACTCCATTCTTCTGCAGCTTTAGTCTTGTTGTCTACCTATTAAACGAGTGGGTCAAGATTTTATTTCAAGATGTATGCAAAAAAAATATACAAAAAATTGACACGGGGAAAATTCCATCTCAACTAATATTGGAGGGCATTTTGAAAACATCTATTTTTTTTATAATAAATCTTACCTCTGTGGTTGGGTTATCCATTTCTTTTCTATTGGAACTCTGCAGCAATGGCATCACTTGAACAGTCATTGAGGTGTTATGTTCGTTTGCCACTAACTTCCTTTTCATTTCTTCCAAGTTGAGTTTCAGCTCTTTCTTTTCTTGTTTTAATGTCTGAATGCTTGCCTGAATCAATCAAATAAATGGTTTGTATGAAATGCTAATGTTGAGTAAATGAGACTAAAAGGAGAGAATAAAAAGATAAAATTACAGAAACACTGATAGAAAACATGTCCAGGAACATTAAAAAAAATCTTACTTTCATCGACTCAATCTCATTGTTTTTCTTTTGATTCTCATCAGTTAGACTCTGCAGTTTTTCTTGCTGAAGCTTCTGCTTTTCTTTTTCAATTTCTTTCAATTCATCCTGGAAAATCATCTTCCGCTTTATTCTTTCATTTTTCAGCTCATCCTTGGAGTTGACACAAATATTTTCAAATATATCAAGAAGGAACGAAACAATACAAAATATAACAATCGGTATCACCTTAACTCCACAAGAAGTGAGAAGTAAAACAGGGGAGAGAGAGAGAGAGAATGAATAATGAGGATATACAGCAGCTAAGTGGTGATATAGCCATCAGAAAACATATAATACAAAACATTGAAATGAATTATTTCTATGGCAAATCAATTTAGAGTCCAGGGTCAGCAAAGAAATAAAATAATTAAAGTTACAACAGAGGTAGACAAAGTATTCCAAAATGTGAAAATATTTGCAATATAACTAAGAAATGGTTGAAATGGTTTTTCATTAGGCTACAGTGACCACACCTCACAGTTTGGCATAACTGTCCCAGAATGGATAAAAATGTTTCAGAATGGCAAGTGAAAAAATCCTGGCCTGTCCTTCATATTTTTCCATCTCCCATTCTGATTCCAAGCCACATACTTTCTGTCTATCATGCTGTCAGATCTTTAGCACCTTTTGAAAGTTATACACTGTATTTAATTTTCTCAGCTTTG
Organism: Bulinus truncatus; assembly: GCA_021962125.1. Taxonomy (NCBI): domain Eukaryota; kingdom Metazoa; phylum Mollusca; class Gastropoda; family Planorbidae; genus Bulinus; species Bulinus truncatus. Next base: position 5,525,349 of record JAGDYQ010000038.1, on the reverse strand, counting down.
TAAAAACATTATTACCAAACAAGGTATGGCTGGCTCAGTGTTATCAGAGTGAAATGTAAACATACAGTTTTGGACATTTTAAAAGCTAATTAACAAAGATTTATTTCTCTAATTGATGTTTAACTTTTACATTACTAGACAATGCATACCATTTTACTGTATATTAATAATAACATTTCACTAGTAGTTCATGTTTTATATTTCTGTCATGCATATGTTGTACAAATTTAATTTATATATATATATTTATATAAGAGCTATTCTTAGTAGACTACCTTATTTGACATTGTCAATATAACATGTTCAATTTCAGACTTTGAAAGTATTAGTAAAAAAACAACTGTATACTACTAAATGAAATAATTCTTTTTAGACACCCCTCCCCTCCGAATTTTTAAGTCGGGAAGGGGGTGCACTTTAATATAATCAACCCTGTCCATGGGGGTTGGGTATTAATCTGACCTCAGTAAACAAGACAAATAAATAAGCAAAAGAAGAAATAGTGCTTTGCTAAATTTTTTTTCCTGAAAAAAAAATATTACTTCCATCTGTCGTAGCTTCAGGAGAGATTCCCTGTTAATGTGATCCCCTTTCTCGTTAACAGCCCTGTTCAAAAGGTCAGTGTATAAAAGCCTATCAGCCTCTAACTGAGAGTGAAGAAGGTTCAGCTCTGAGGTCAATGTGGCAATCTGTGCCTCATACTTTTCCACCAAAGCATGTTTTGTTAATTCTTCTTCTTTATCTAAAAAAAAAAAAAAAAAAAAAAAAGATAACGGATAAATTATACGAACACAGCTACACTTGTAAATAGCAGCGTGGAAAGTGAGTGAACGAAGAAAAAAAAAAATATCTCTATTAAATGGCATCAAATAAGAAAAAAAAATGTAAACAAGCAAACAGTACAGTATACTTTGAAAGAGCATACGAAAAGAGAGGGACTCAAAATAATAAAAAAAATACATACATCACTTTAAGGAGGAAAATTTCAGTGGTTTCAAAAACATTGTCCATTTTTCTACACATAAGGTTTTTTTTGGGTCAAAGAAGATTTCTTTTTTTATAAATATTTTCCAGACATCAACAGTTTTTACTATTTTTTATGTTTCGTTGCCAGGCAGCCCAATGGTGTTATAAAAATTAGGGGAGTTATTAGTGCCAAGGCATGTTGTTGCATAATAAAAGCATTTTGTTTTGTTTTGATACAAATGCTATGGAGAAATGAACAAGTTTAATTCAAGTTCAAAATTTTCTCCTAAATAGTAGTTTACATATTAAAAAAAAATATTTCTTAGTTCAATCCTGTCTTAATCTACAGGGCACCCAAAAATACTATGAAGCACTAAAAGAGAAAAAGTTTAATTTAAAAAAAAAAAAAAGAAAATGATATCAAGCTTGATTTTTTTTCCCCAGGATTAAAAACTCACAAATTAAGTGTCTTTCTTTTTCCAATTCTGAGGCTATGATACTGCGATCTTTTTGGAGCTGATTTAAAATGGCTCTCTGTGATGCTCTCAACTCTTCATCAACAGATCTCTTGACTAACATCATAAAGTCTTCTTTAAGTTTACCACTTAAGCCTTCAACACCCTGAAAAAATAAGGGGTTTAAAATTTTTCCAATTTAGAAGTCAGAGATAAAATGCACGTAAAAAAAAAATGTGCAAAAAAAAAAAAATATACAAGACCAATCAGTGATGAGTGGTTTGTAAAGCAGCATTTGGAAACCGGTGGTCAGCAAGAAATTTTGCTGGTCAGCAGTAAAAAACAGATACATGTATTAACTGTTTTCCATTTCAATCATAAACAATTAAAATTATTACATGTATTTACTAATTCCTGAATATATATAAGAATTTATATAAAAGCAGAAAGTGACATTTTTGGTGGAAATTAATTGCTAGTGTTGTTAATTGAGAAGCAGCAAATAAAATATATGCTGAACAGAGGTAGCAAAATTAATAATAAAAAAAAAGCAAATTAATCATTCGTTGAAATATTTACCCGATTTAGAATATTTCCAAGCTGCTGCCTGTAAGTTAAGTGGCATTGCTCTAACTGATGTGTGAAATTCTGAACCAAATCTTTTTTTTCATTCTCAAATTCTAGTTGCAGGATCTCTTCTCGGTTCTTGAGATGCTGTTTAAACTCCAACTTCTGATTCTCTAGCTCATGCAGATCTTCCTTACACCGGGTCAGCTGTCCCTCCAATTGTTTAATCATTCCTTCTAATTCATGACTGTTTTTCATATCAGAAGGCAAATGAGAAAACCTGAGATAAAAAAAAAAAATCAAAAAATATTTTCAGATTAAAAATTTTAACTTTAGTAAGTTTAAACACAATTATTTCTGAAGTTAAAAAAAAAAAAACAGAAAAAAAGGGAGCTTTCAACATTTTAAATAATGAATATTGTTTAACTCTCTTTAATATAATTATAGAATAATATCTTTATACAGTTTAGATTTATGACTTTTACAGTATAACTAGCTGTACCCTGCAAAACATTTACATAGAGTTATATCCCCTTAGGCTTGATCGGCAGGCGAGGTTATTTTTTGGTTTCGGGCAGATCCGATTTATTTTTCATGATTGTATTTTTAACTGGAATACTGTTATATTAATTCTTTACTTTCAATTTAACGCAGCGCCCAAATCGCTTTTATTATATTATATTATTTACAGTTGGGCATTTCGAACAATAAAGAATAAGACCTATTGAGATAAATCTATTCAACTGTATTTTTATGCAGCAATTTTCAGTATTTTATGCCAAACAAGCTGTTGATAATTTGCTTAGAGAATTATTAATTGTTGCACCTTTTCCTGTGCTCTAGTACACAACATATTTATTCTAAGGACTTTTAAACTTTACTATTGTGTGTTTTCTGATGTTTTTTTTTATGAAAACCTTTCTTCCTTTCAATGATTCAATGTATAACTATAATTTAATTTTAATAGCGCTTTACATTGGGCCCATGGTACCAATTCACAATTAAGAATCTAGTTCTTTGGACTTTAATGATTTTAAATTTTTTTATTATTGTTTTACAGATGTTATAACAATGTAATTTCTATATGGGTTATTTCTAACTGCAATGTTTTAGTTTAGTGCCTATTGTGTTGAGCTTAAACTGTATCAGACACAGATTAATTATTCATCTATTTGGAAAGAGCCATTCGCACCCCACAGATACAAGTCTCCTTGGAAAGAGCCATTCGCACCCCACAGATACAAGTCTCCTTGAAGTAGGCATAGGTTGATGAACTGCTGGGACCAAATCATACAGGTTGGACACGTGTCATGCCAGCATTATCATAACCCTATCCCATGTTACTAAATGATTTTTTTAATTTGAAAGTTACATCAAATTATGATTGAACGCCCCTCAGTTTCAATTTGGTTTTACCTGTCACAGATTGGAAAAGTAAATATGACTGGGCTTTGTACTAGTCTACAAATAAGGAAATGGAGATGGATGGTCACCCTCTCAGGAGACCTCCAGAAGACATGACGAAAATAACTATGCAGTGAAAGGCCAGAAAAAGTTTGGTCGCCCAAATACCACTTGGAAGATGTCTTGCAAACAAAGAGATAAAATGTTGCAACCAAAGATGGGAGGAACTGAAAAAGGCCTCCCAAAACAGAGTGCAGTGAAGAGTGATTACAGGGGCCCTTTGCTGCACAAGGAGTTCAAGGAATTAGTCACTGATTGGAAACGTAAACGTAGCTGGGCATTGTGGCTGCAGAAACTGCTGAGACACAACACACACTACAGGCCCCGTAAGGGAAAATTTACTTCACCTGAATTTTTATTTATTAAATCTGTAAAATTTAAATTTCACTGTGCTATGAGCCACCCTGTATAAATGTTTCAACACATTATGTAAAATCATTTCAATTTGCTTTTGATTTCATAAATAGGGATACAATCTCAACCTAGATATAACTGGCAAGACTGTTTTACCTTTGTTCTATGTTATCTAATCTGTGACTGTCGATCAACTGTCTTTTTTCCATTTCTGTTTTGTCCAGCAAATCTTTTTTCTCTCTGGCAAAAGCCTCCAACATTTCTTTCTTTTGCACTTGAAGTAATTTTTCTTTTGATTCTGTCTGTTCTTCCAAAAGCTGCTTCTAAAATTTGAGAAAAAAGAAGTATAAAGGTATATAGAATAGAATTAAAGAAAACTTCGTTAATCACATTTGTCCAAATGACTAGTCTAAAGATTCAGATAGTAATGATGTCATAATCTTTTCTTGCAAAAAAATAAAATTTTCTAGTCAGTATAACAAAACTGTTAGCTAATTTGAGATTAAATAGTAATATACTAAAAAAATAATAATGATAAAAAAAAATACAAACTTTTTCTTCATCAAAGTTTTTAATTAAAGTTTTTATCTGTAGGTTGTGATTATCTTCCAGAATGTACAGCTCCATCTCATATTTGTGTAATATCTCTTTCATTTCTTTATCAAGCCACTGTGGTTCCTGGTTCATGTCACTTCTTAAAATCTCTTCATCTTTAGTTATGAAATCTAGATCAAGAATAGCCAAAGTATTTTTTCAAGGTCATGCAGACAAGCACTATAACAGGGGTGGCTCTTTGTTGAGTTTTGTGCAGTTCCTAAAATGTCAGTTTTTTTTTCTATTATTAAATTAATTTTTAACCACTCAATCTTGATAAATTAATTTGGTGCGTAGCTTTAAGGTATTTTGTAATGCTGTAAACAAACCCGTGGATGAGGCTCTCAATGAATCATATGTGGCCACCCTTGTACCATAATAGTAAATATCATTCATTGAATCATATGTGGGCCACCCTTGTACCATAATAGTAAATATCATTCATTGAATCATATGTGGCCACCCTTGTACCATAATAGTAAATATCATTCATTGAATCATATGTGGGCCACCCTTGTACCATAATAGTAAATATCAAGGAATATTTTAAGACAACACGAGGGCAAAAATAATGACAAATAAATGATTTAAGTTTGTCAATAAACCTTCTGTAGAAAATAATTATTTTCACTTCATTAAAATGTTACACAAACATATCAAAAATTGTTATTGTTTGTAAAAATCCACAATAACTAGGTTGCAATGAGATTAAATTTAGATGTGCCTATAACTTGAAGGTAAATTTGTAAAATGTTTTGCAAAAGAAGCAGAGGATATGTTACCACTTTGTCCAGGTGAAGAGCTTATCATAGATGTCTGATCAAGAGTTACAGGGGAAAACTTCCCATCAAGCCTCGCTTCATTCCGTAAGGTGGGAGAGGAAAAAGCTTCACTCACTGGTTTCTGAGAAGTCATATATTCATCAGCGCTGCAGAAAACAACAAACATTTGATTTTTTACATGGATTATATTCCACAATACACTAACCCTTTCCCTTCATTCAAAAGTATTCAATCTAATGCACGTCAACATTTAATGCACGTCAAAACTCAATACCAGTTACGGGTCGATGAGACCCCATGTCACACAAGTAACAAATATATTAAATGATTCTATGTGTGAAGTCCCTGTAAGGATGAGATGAAATCACTTTCTTCTTTCACCCCCCACCATAGCCGATAGTGCAATGGCCATGGAGGCACCACAGGAGATATAGCGGGGACTTTAGCCATGACCTGAAATATCCACTGGTCCTCATCGAAGATTCAACCAGGGATCCTCAGGTCGACAGTCGAGCGCTTTACCACACAACCATCCGTCCACTATTCTGTGTGTGTGAAGTCCCTGTAAGGATGAGATGAAATTTCTTAGATCTTATGAACCACTAATGGGACGGTTTTTATGGTGACCTTCTTTCATCCCCACCATAGCCGATTGTGCAATGGCCATGGAGACCACGGCAGATATATCGGGGATTTGAGCCAAGACCTGAAAAATTTCCTTGATCCTCATCGGAGATCGAACCAAGGATCCTCAGGTCGACAGTCGAGCGCTTTACCACACGACCATCCATCCACTATTCTGTAGCGCTTTCTATTTTTCTATCAGATCCACTCATCCTACAACTTGCAATTTAGAAAGAATATTTTGTAAGAATTAAAAAAAAGACAATGTTTGCCTATAATTCCCCCCCCCCTCCTTCCTCCTAAGTGAGAAAAAGAAGGAAGGTGTGCTTCCAATGTTACACCTTCCTAAATATAAACTAAAATTTGTACAAGTAAATTCTAGTACTTGTTACCTCTGTTTCTGTGCAGCTTGAAGTCTTTCCAGTTCGGCAATGAGCTCATCATTATCATCTTTGAGTTTCTGGTTAGAAATATATATTCAATTACTAATAGTAGTAAATAAACAGTAATTATTTAGTGCATTGATTAACGAAAAAAACTCATTCTAGAGACGGTTGAACAACTGGTTGCTCTTAAAAGCTACTGCGTCTATTTAAATAGTGACATTTTAAATGAATGTCACATAGTATATTTTAGGTGAAAATTTTCATGATCTAACTTCCCATAAGATCTAATTATCTATATGTTGTTAACATTTTTATCAGGCAGGGTTATTTAAATGTTGATAAACTATATTTAAAATATAATTAAGTAACAAGGAAAACTTTACATAATAAAAGAAGGAAAATGGGCCCACTACCAAATTTTGTCAAAAAATTTTTTTGCTATTTTTTGAATTACATTTTTTGGCAAATCCAATTTACTGACAAGTTAAAAAAACAACAAAACATGAACTTTGTCAAAAAAAAATATTTTTTGCGCCCTTTTTTAATAAAAATTTGTCATTTTGGGAAAAATCTCAGAAATCTTTTGTAACTATTTAGGTTCTAAAGCCTCGATTTTTTAAAGGCGGATTTATCATACATAATGTTTACCAAATTTAAAATTGAGCCGCAATCTCAGACAATATTTCTCACGCATTTGATAAACAGTGAATCTACTTTAAGATTTATTTCTACAATTTTCCGCACTGATATATAGCACTCACTTTGATTTCTTTATTTTTATTCTCTAGACTTTGTTCTTTAAGATGTAGCTTCTGCTCTAGCTCTTCTACTGCTGGCGGACGATTCACCACCTATTGAAGTTGAAAAATATTCATTTAGAAATTTGCAGTTAACTAAAAAAAAAAAAAACACTCAAAAAAAATCAATCAATGCTTAATGGCCTAATCAACTGTAATTTTCATCTTGTTACTAAAATGTTCACCATCAAATTTAAAATACGAAATGAAACACTTACAGATTCTGTTTTGTCTCGTAAATTTTTCTTTAAAATCTCAACTTGTTTATTGAGATGATCTATATGCTGGGTAGATTCTTGAAGCTCCCTTGAAAGATTGGAAATTTCCTTTTCAAATAAAAATTCAATAAAAATAAAGCATAAAAAAAAGGCATTTACTACTTTAAAAATGAAATATGTTAAATTGATGATCCATTAAATACCATCTGATTATCTATGTGATTTTCTATAAATCTCTAAATTAATTAATTTCCTATAACACTCCGAATTAAAAAAAAAAATGTTACAGGTATCAAAAAATGACATTCTTATGATAACATTCATATCAAGATGGATTTCCAATGCAGTGCAGATGAAAATTCAAAATTTGCTGCTTGCAGAGTTGCATGTAATAATTTATGGAATACATGATTATGATACTAATTATTATATCTAAAGAATTAATTTTTTAGCTTAACCTTGGTGTGAATATGAGGGTTTCTAGCTGAGAATGTTTTGCCTGAGAAGTAGCACAGCAAAAAGTTTCACCCTGGTTTGGTAAAATCTTAATTGTCTAACTTAAAAATGCTCTTTTTTTTTTACAAAACCTTTTGATAATCAGAAAGCTTTTCATTCCATTTTTTTTCAGCAGCGCTTGATTGGTGCTTCATTTCTTGCATGTTTGCCTCAAGGTCAGCAAGCTGGTAGGCATGTGATCTTTTCTCTTTCTCCAATTCATTTTGCAAATTTTTAACTTGCTCTTGGTACTTATTTTCAACAGTCCTGCAATACAGCAGTCAATAAAAAGTCAATGGCGAGTGGTATTCTAAACAATTATTGTAGTGCAATTTTTATGTGTCAAGCAGAGCCTAATAATGGCTGAAACTCAATGAGATTTCAACTCATAAACTTTTTGGCACTGAATTGATCTTGCAACCATCACACACTACTTTAAAGTTGGCTTGTGCAAAGTTAGCATATTTCATTTCAAACTAAAAAGACAAACTTGAGGAAATTTAAGAATGATGAATTAAAATATATATAAAATTGTTAAGTTGTATTGAGTTTGTTCATCTCCTCCCCCATCCCTAACAAGAGCAGTGATTATCTACGCAGGTGAAATTATCCTTACTCCGTATGGGTAGTGACTCTAATAATTGAAGTCGGTTGGTGGTGTGGTAAAGCGCTCAACCATCGACCTGAGGACCCTGGTTTGATCTCCGATGAGGACCAATGGATTTTCAGGTCATGGTTAAAATCCCAGCTACATCTCCCCAGGTGCCTCCATGGCCATTGCACTATAAAAACAGTCCCATTGGTGGTTTACAGGATCTAAGAGATTTAATTTCATCCTAACAGGGACATGTGACATTTAACACATGGAAAATAATACAATTCACAAACATGCAAAAGTAATAATATGTGAAAAGCAGGGCTGTCTGTCAACAGTAACAGTGCATTTTTATTAAAATATAGTCTAATGTAAACCTTACAAAATTTTGTCCATTTCAAAAGGCTTGAAATATTTAAATCTGAACTGCATGAATTTATGAACTAAAGAATTAATCTCAACAGATCAAGGCTGAGAAATAATTTAATGACTCTATGATGCGTCATATTTCATTTCTTTTGTTTACATTTATGATTTTCTTAGGCATAATAATTATATATACACATGAATAAATAAAAGGGTATCAATGATATTTTAAGAACTAATTGGAGGGGAAAAAAACCAAGAGAAAATAGGCTGGGGAAAATGAAAAAAAAAACAACTGAATAATATCAACAATGGAGGTAATTATAAGCAAACCATTAAGCAGGGATTCACTAAATGAATTAAGGAGTCACAGAACAAGGCAATAAGAGATAATATAAATGAGACGAAGGAGACAAAAAAAAGAGAGAAAATTTAAGTTGTAAAAAAAAACAACTTTTTGAAAAGACTTTTGAGATTTCTACCATCACCTTAATCTTCTGGACTCACCAATATGTTTCTTTAAGATTTCCTAAAGTGTCACTTATAGATGAAGAATAATATAACATTTAAAGACAACTCATTTTCACACTTTATTAATAAAATGTGAGTAAATGAACTTGAAAAAAAAAATGATGATGACAGGTTAGGATATGTTTAGATTCCTGTTTCTGTGAAATTTATTATGTTTAATTATCAATGATCCGGTGATAAAATAAAAAAAGGTCTAAAAAAATATCTTACAGAAGCTTGCCTTCCCATAAGCTGTCCATTTGTAAATGCCTTTCATCCACTTCCCTCGCTAGTAAAGAACAGTGGGCTTTGGATTCTGCAAGGTCTAGCTTGTACTTTCTATTTTCAACCTGAAGCTGTTCAACTGCAGACCTGCACAGAGTAAACAAAAAGACAAACTACAAAATATTTGGCTATATTTTACAACAAGCTGTACCCTGCAAAACCTTTGCATTGAGTTATATCCCCTTAGGCTTGATCAGTAGGCTAGGTGATTTTCGATTTAACGCAGAACCCAAATCGGTATTATTCTATTAGATACTTCATACAGCATTTTAATACAAAAAAATACTCCATTCATGCTTATTATTATTATTATATTTGAATGCGGCCAGATTTGCATGAAGTGGGCTTTTTTTTTTAAAAAAAAAAAAGCTATTACACCTAGTGACAAATATGACTAATGCATAATAATTTCAAAAAGAAAATGTTAAGATTTGTAAATATTACTGGAGTGTTAAGCTTAAAAAATAATTTTTTTCTTTCACAGAGGAGAATAGTAGTTGTTTTTTAATCGTAAATTAATGTAAATAATATGATTCTAATCATTTAAACACTACATGAATTAAAAATAAATAAATCTGAGATCAATATTTCAACAAACAAATACAAGATTAGTTAAAATATAATTATAAAATATATGAGGAATGAAGATCAGGTAACTATATTAAAACGGAACTAGGGAACAAAAATATGTCAAGATTCCTCAATGAATCTAGGTGATCGTTGGACCATGTAAAGCAGAGATCATAGAGTACCCATGGAATAGCCTAATTGTTTTAGTACAAATATAAACAACTGAATCTCCAATGAAAGTTGGTCAATGTAATGCTTTAAGTTAGACGGAATGAACATTTTGCAACTAAAAAGAGAATACAAGACCAAAGACAGTATACTTAACGATTGCTCAAAGAGCCATAACTAACCAAGTCAGCGGATGTTCTTACCCAGCTGCCCTACGTACTGACAGAAATAAGGTCAATACAGATATTTGTTTGTTTAGTTCAAGTGTATATTAAAAAGCTTATGATAGACAGATGAAGTATTTTATTAATACAAAAAAATGTAGCCAGTAATAAGCAAATTTTATGTCATAAAAAAATTACACAAGAAAAGAGCTAACTTGAGGTGACGAACTTCTTGCTGGAACGAAGCAAAAGCTGCATTAAAGATTTCATCAGGGACATTGGGGTCCATCAGGTGATTTTCCAGTGCCGATGTTAAATCACAAAGTTTAATTCTACCGCTTGGGTTGAAACCAATAGCCTTAAAAAAAAAAACAAAAAAAAACAAGTATATACAAAATATTAACTGGAAGATAACTAGTGTAAAATGAAAAAAATTAAAAAGTACAGCTCCAATGCTAACATGCTTACTGACAAAATATCTGCTCCGTTGCCAACACCCAAGCTGTACCACAAGTCAATCACATCTTCTGACTTACCAAACCTGTCAAGTGTAAAAGCATCACACATGAATTTTATATACAATGAAACATTAGCAGTTATGAAAATTTAAAGACAGTTTTTTTTAAACAAGACACAGAAATTTCTTCCATAAAAAAAATGGAAATGACAAAGGCATGTAAAAATTGTAGTGATACTTTTCCAAAACAAAAAATTGATAAAATATTTTGACTGTAAGTAAATGATTAATTTTAACAATCTTATGTAAAATTTTTGATAAGATGTCAAATTAATATTAGAATAAATCTTTAACGCACTTGGAATCAGTTAGAGAAGATTGTCAAGGACAGAGGACTCTGGAAATCTGTTGTTGGTGGCCCATACCTGGCCATGGGTGAAGGGCAATAAGGATGATGATGAAATCTTTAATAATTTTAGCAAAAACTTATAACCAGTAGAAGAATTTAAAATGCCTATTGTATTTTTTATTTAGCAATAGCTTATTACTAGTGGTAGTATTTGTGCTGCTTAGGTATCTATTAGTTCACTGATAGTGAAAATATTAAATAGGGTTAGAGATGATGGAAAATAAGAATTAAACCCACCCATCAGATGAGTAGTCCAGGGAGGAGAAAATTCCACTAAAATCACCACTTATAAACTGTGTGAGCGATCGTTTATTATTGGGAGTAGATATCTCTTCCGCATGAGCTCTGGGATGACTGCTTGGTCTAGGAGATTTGGGGATCAAGCGTGTGGATAAACGGTGGCGAGAAGATGCAGGAACAGGGGCATGTAATGTCGATTGCTTTGGGAGTCCACTGACTAGCTCAGGTAGTGACACAAGGCCATCTGAGTTGGCATCAAGCTTAGTAAACAGCTCTGCCAATTCCTGATATAAAAAATTAAATGTACTCAAAATACTACACTGGAAAGATCAGATTGTCTGAAGACAGTAACCAAAGTGAAATAGCTGTGTAGTTAAATCAACATTTGATAATAAATACTCAAAAATGTGGAACACAAAATTACCTTATCTCTAACATTACTCATACCAATATAAGCACATATCCTTTTAAACTCAGCTGGATTAAGAGATCCCAAGCTACCTATGCCAAGCTGCTTACAAACATTTCTTAAATGTGACAAGTCAGAATCTGATTCTATCTTTGCATCCATTGAAAGCTGTCCTGTGATAAAAAATCACAAACTGTTTAGGACATAAGGCTTGGGGATGTTTAATTGGATGAAGAGTATATCAAAACCATAGTTATAGAAAAATAAAATATTGTAACTAATTTATATGAAAATCAATTGAAAATTTTGATTGCTTAAATACAATAAATTATTGCAAACAAAATTACCATGATCTTCGTAAGTAAGTTCTTCTCCAATGTGAGTGGTCTTAGATTGCCCATCAGCCTTTTTCTTAAACAATGACTTTTTATCATCTGCCTATTCAAAAATTTTCAAACGATAATTTTATTAGTAAGTTTTGAGAACACTTTAGTAAGATAAAAAAATGAAATGTTTACCAAAGTGTTAATTGACTTAGTATTTTTGTGATAAAACTCAATAGATAGGCCTGAAATGGCTAAAAAAAATATTCATTGAGTTTTTGTCATTTAGAAACAAAAAATACAGATACTGTATTGCTTATAAACTTTAATAAAAGCAAGGTGAAGCTTTGTTGAAGAAGTTTACAAAATTATCACCAACATAAATTTCATAAAATTTTAAAAATATGACACAGATTTTGTTTTTTTATGTTTAGTAATTAGGAAAAAATTGTTGAATCAGAGAAAAAAAACAAGAAAAATGTTGTTATAGAACCAGTAATTAAATAATAATAAAATAATGCAACTGGTATATATAATTTATTCTTTTTTTTAAGACCAACCTTTGTTTGAGTCCAATTAGTTCCATGCCTGGATGATTTGCTCATCTTTTACAGTACACTTCAGTACAGTAGCTTGGCTTGATATTAAATATACTTATAAAGCTACATATTTGAAGCGTAAATTTATCTGGACATACCATTCAAACAGTTTTATCAGCGAATGTAAAAATATATCCATAATATTATTTTTACATTACGCCTTGAACATTTCTAAACATGAGTTAAAATAAGTCGAAGACCTACGTGATTCAATAAATTTATCAATCAATGCGAATTGACCGTGTTAAAGTTACACATCTGTGGAGCCAATAATATGAAGATTACGCGTCTTGTATGTTATTTTGTAGTTAAAAACAAGCCAAACACTTTACTACTGGATGGTTTCTTGCACCACATGTTGCTCATAATCAATACCAAGGAAAAGCACAAGCGAAATGGGTCAATTTCATAAGTACGCACACTGCGTGGGCATTTTATTTCTTGTAGTAGCTCTCCAATTTCAAAGTTTCGCTTGATTTAATGTTTCGAAGCGTTCATACCATACTACCATAGATATGTCTTGTATATCTATGGTTCATACGATAGTGTTAAATTAAAAACTAACTCTAAAAAGACATTTTCCCAAGTCGTTAATAACCGCATTTAAACTTTGTACTTTTCTGCCTAGCCACTTTGTTTCATCTGACTCAAGCAATGGGTGTGGTATTAATAATAGAAAAATTCAATCACCAACTTTAATGAGTCACCATTCGGCATAGTGTTGTTGCCGATTTCGATAATTCAGCGCTAGTTACTCTCAGAGGCGGAGTTAGGTCCGTTGTGGCCCCGGGCACAGAAGATAATATAGAGCCCCTTAAAAAAATAAACATATAAAAGGGTTAAAATAGCAACTGGTTTCTATGGACCCATCGACTGCGCCTTTAGCTTGTGGCGTTGATATAAGGCCCACTTTGTGGATCACCAACATTACATAAACACTACATGCTAAATTCTTTTTCAAAGAGGACCCACCTCAAAGTTGTTAGCGACGCCACTTTTTTTTATTTTTTAGCTCAAGAGTTGTTGGTAACACACAATTTTAAATGCAATTCATGCTCAACACAAAATTGTATTTGTTTTTTTTAAATTAAATCGAAGTCATGAATTTAAGTTTTGAACACAACAGCTATTGCAATATTCCCCCACCCCTCCCCAAAACGTCATCTATGGCAGTGGTTCCAAAACTTTCGACAACTGTGCACTCCTTTTTTGATTTTCGTAATACAGACAGAGTAGCCTACCCCTAATAAAAAAAACTTTTTTTTTTGTATATTGTTCTTGCGGTCATGGCTTCTAGGGAGCGACCGATAATCGGATCGGTATCGGACCGATATTGGCACTATTGTTATTGGTTTTTTGGCTGCCGATACATTGGTTTTTTTTTTCCACAAATCTAGTAACTCTAAACTGATTTTGGTTTACAGAGTTAAAGTTTACTTACAGACTTCCAGTTAACTGTTCACCTGGGTGAAGTGATTTACTGATATAATTAAGTGATTTTAATTTTTCAAACTTTTTTTAAAATCTGCTACAAGTAAATTCAGTAAAAATTACAAAGATCAACGAAGAAAATTATTTTAATTTCATCACAACTTTCACAAGCTAGTGAAGTTACAATTAACAATTAATACATTTTTACTTTTTTAGTTCGACATTAATTATTCACAACTTTATCTTACTTTTCTGTTTGTGTACAAGTAAAAACAACAAATTGTTTGTTATAAGTTTAATTTTAAACAATAAACATGCAGAGTTCTGAGATTGTGCAGGCATGGTTTGTGTTTCTGACTTCGGTCTTCCGGTCTGTCTTTTCAAATCTTTTGTTCTTCTAATCTTCGTCATCTGCAAGGCACCCTTTCATTAATAGCAAAATATCGGTATCGGTAAAAATGCTGGGGAAAAATATCGGTATCGGACTATCGGTAAAAAGGCATATCGGTCGCCCCCTAATGGCTTCTCCCATTTCAGCGCTTTCGCTTTAGCCGTGCATGTTTACCTAAAGCTCTCAGTACGGTGCACGCGTACCCCCGACAAACTCTACGCGCAGGCCCGTAGCCAGGTCAAAGTAAGCAGGGAGGCACCAAAACCCAGCAAGGGGGCACCTTTACTTTTTCTTTATTTTTTCCTCTTTTTTTTTTTAAGCGGGGGGAGGGGGCACTCCACACCTAGGGGGGGGGAGGGGGCACGGCCCCCAGTGCCCCCTTGACTACGGGGCTGTCTACGCGTACCACTTGATCTATGGAATTGAAGTTAGATTTGGCTATTCGCAAAACAACGCAATAAGAGAGGTGCGTTATTCATTACCAGTTACATCCGGAATCTAGCAAGCCAACTCATAATTCTTAAACACGATGAAGAACAGCACCCGGTTTATGTTTTAAGATATTGTAACATGTTGTAATAGCCGAAACATCCCCAGAGGCGTCGTTAACAACTTGGCGACCCTTTCCGCAAAATTCTTGTAGAGTGCCCTCCCAAAAAAAAATTGGTCGTCTGTCGGGGGCACTTAAAGACACCCCCTCCCTCCGCGGACCTCTTATTGGCATTACCGGGCACTGGCTTAATGTCAGACATTGCAAAGATCATTTAGGTTAAAAAACAAAACAAAACAGGCCACTAAAGTGAGTAATGAATAGGTTTCCGGCAAAAGTGATTATCAACGAATTAAGATATCTGGTGTCACATCACGCCTGTTCTACTGTTGTTAATATGCAGACTGTTTTTTTTAATAATAATAATATCATCTATCTATCTAATATATATATATATATATATATATATATATATATATATATATATATAGGCCTATATATATTCTAATATCTATCCATCCATCCATCCATCCATCCATCCATCCATCCATCCATCCATCCATCCATCCATCCATCTATCTATCTATCTATCTATCTATCTATCTATCTATCTATCTATCTATCTATCTATCTTTATATTGTATATCCATCCATCTCATTTGTAACAGGCGCTTTTTTTATATAGAAAACAAAATTCAAAACGAGATTGTGAATAGACACATTTCTAAAAATTTATTCATTTTTTTAATCAAAAGTTCACAAGGAAGAAAAAAAAAGTTGCAATCAAACATTTTTCGTGTGAGTGCATTTCATAAAAGCAAAAAAAATATCTTGGTATATAAAAAGAAAAAGGCACGGCAAACATATGATAAAATTATGATTTATGGTTGATCTCTAACAATAATGCAATTAACATCATACGCAGCACTGTTTATCTTTCTGTATCTCTGGAACTATGCTCAGAAATGGGCAAATCTACACCCCGCGGGCCAAGTTTGATCAGGACGGCGGTCCGCCCATGGGCGCCGAGAGCCAACAAGGGCCCCAGGGCAGGACATCATTGCGGGCCCCTTAATAAACAATGAGCCGTGAACAAATTGACATGGTCGGGGCGGCCGGGCCCCCTGACAGATGCGGCCCCCCTGGCAATGACCCCCCCACCCCTCTCGGCGTGCCTGGGTCCGCCCCTCTCTTTCACAATAATGACGTTGACATGTAGTTTACACCAGTTCACTCTTGGGACCGGCACTTCGGCCAGATTGAAGAATCGTGGCGCGCGGATCAAAAATGTTTGCCCACATTTTCTCTTGAAATACAGTGCATTCCGCTTAATTGGGACAGCCGCATATTTGGGACAAATCTCAAAGGAACCAAACCAAGAAGCCAATAGTAAATGTGTATGTTTAATTGGGACAGCCGCTTAATTGGGACAAAAAGCCTCGGTCCCGATGTGTCCCAATTAAGCGGAATCGGCTGTACATAAACTTTATAAAAAAATAAATTCTATTACATTTATATAAAATATATTTATTATATCATTGTGTAAGTACACTTTTTTTTTTTTTAAAAAAAAAAAAGGTATTTCATTATAAAAACGGAATAAAATATAAAGGCATTTGACAAGTTTATTTTGACACCCATGAGTCACACTTATCGGACAATTCATTAGAATAAAAATATTCCAGTAGACAATGGTTACGGTTCTGGATCCCGTATTTGTTACTCGACATGTAGACAATGGTTACGGTTCTACATCCCGTATTTGTTACTCGACATGTAGACAATGGTTACGGTTCTAGAACTCGCCGTAGGTTTAGCGCTTTCAACAGGACTGCAAAGTGCGCCCCAAGAAATAAATCATGTTTTAAATAAAGTAGCACAAAAGAAAGAAATAAGGTGGAAAATAAAGTAACACAAAAGAAATAAATAATGCTGAAAATAAAGTAGCACAAAAGAAATAAGGTTGAAAATAAAGTAGCACAAAAGAAATAAATAAGGTTGAAAATAAAGAAGCACAAAAGAAATAAATAATGTTGAAAATAAAGTAGCACAAAAGAAATAAATAAGGTTGAAAATAAAGTAGCACAAAATAAATAATGTTGAAAATAAAGTAGCACAAAAGAAATAAATAATTTAAAAAAAAAACAACAACAAACAAACAACAAACCACACAAGAAATAAATAATGCCAACACCAAGAACTAAAGACTCGAAAAATTATGCAACACACGTGAAATATACAACAGTGAAAAGACAATGTTGCGCATGTGAATTATAATATTAACAAATCTTACAGTAGGTGAAATTTATAAATCATAAGACTGCACACTGGTCCGTATTTTAAAATAACAATGTCTCACTATGTCCTTCATTTTCACGATGACTGTACACTCTGTTTTTATGCGAATAGGTCGGTGACTGGAGCCATCACTGACGCTCGGCTGCCAAATAATAGAAATCCAAGACTGCCTCAGACGACTATCTCCACCAGATGGGATACCTCTGATCACACACCTCAACAACTACTTCAGTGAGTCATTGTACACCAGTTTACTATAACTGAATCGTAGAGACGTTCTTTACCATTTTGGGGGCCCAAAGCAAAGGTATATTTAGGGGGCCATGATGGTAGCATTTTACGACTTTAGGCAAAATTACATTCGAGGGCCCTAAGCAAAGTAACATTTAGGGGCCAAGGCAAAAGCACTGCCAAGGTCTCCTCTTGCAAATCTGTGGGCCCATAATAAATCTAAGTACACAGGAGCCCTGCGGAACCCCTTCCTTTCTGTCAATCTATTATATTAGACATTTTAGGTAATGAGACATTTAAAATGCCAACAAGGGGCCCCCTTTGACAGTGGGATTCCCAGGAATCAGCCTAGTTTGCTAGCCCATAAGAACGGATCTGTCAGAAAGGCAGATGTCCCTGTCATGTGCTAGGGCTGCACGCCCCCTCCCCCCCCCCACCTCATTTGTAGCAGCCATGGATATATCCCTAATCGTGCCATTTTTCACAAGAGCAGAAATGAAATAAGGGAATCACACTCAACATACACAAAGGGATAGTTTAAAAGCAAATAACAATTACAATTCTTTTGACGGAAAATAAAGAAATATTTAAGACTTGTAGCTTAAGATTGAACGAATCAGAGAGATGGTTTATATTATACAACCATTTCACACTTGTTTTTTTTTTGTCTTTGATGACCAACAAGAGACCGACTGCAATCAACAAATCGATTTTGATAACGCCGTCCTGTTATCATGCAACTTGCTCCTCTCGGCCAGCAGCTTCGCTTCCCTGACGTCATTTTCCTTCTGCACTTTGTGCAACATTTCGTAAGGGTTGGGCCAGAGCATCCAGCAGTCCCCAGGTGTCACCCCGAACGGTTCCGTCCAGTGAGACGGGCCCAGGACAAGTTCAGACAGATTGGACGGATACTGCGACATTTTACCCAGCTCATGAATGGACTGACAGTACCGGGCGAATTTGGCTTCAACGAATTTAAAGCTGTCCACTTCTTCAAAGAACCTGGGACCTTGCTCGGAGATGCGCTTCCAAAGAGTTCGGTTGAAGAAGTCGTACAGTTGATAGTCTACGCCGCCCCACTCCCGGTGAACTCTCCTGACCTTTTCATCTATCTCGGACACATCAAAGTCGTACTTGGCCATATTGGAGCTGAGGAAAATGATATCCCTGAACGCCCAGCACATCAGCCGACGCAAGAGAATGATGGACTCGTAGAAGTGTTCCACAACCATGATCAAGCCGAACTTCTTGTCCAGGCGATCCAGGTAGGCGCTCACTTCAGCTGTGCTGTTAGAGATGTCTCTGGTGCCCGGCGGGAACCCCACAGGCATGCCTAGGCAGTGAGACATCAGGTTCCTGGTCATAGAGAAGCCTGCTGGGTAACACGAGTGCCTGATCTTGTTGAGTGGGGACACGTACTGGGATTCGTACTTCTCAAAGTGGGCGAAGTATTCGACTACTGGATTTTTGGCATCGCTCGGCACACCCGCCACAACGTGTATTTTGAAGTACTGAAAAATCGATCTGACTTGGGCTAGAGGCTCGCGGACGATACTTATGTAGACTGTGTCCGATGGCATGATCTCGGCCATGACGGATTCGGTGAGGACGGCGTGGTCGGTCAAAATGTTGTAGCCGCGGCCCGATGGCCGGTAGTCCAGCTTCGTCATCGGGAACGGCCAGTTGAGGTACAGCCTCTCGCCGAGAGGGGAGACGAATGACAAGTTCCTGGTGTAACCGAAGCGGTAGAAGACGCCCAGTAGGGTGGACGTGGCGCTCTTCATGCCCTTGATGAACACAAAGTTGGTCTTCTCCCTGCAAGTGCTGTTTACTTTACTCCGCGAACGGAAGCGCTGGGTCTCTGCCGGGTCATGACCTCTGACGTCATAGATGAACTTGCCGAGCAACGAGGCCACATTAGCAGGAGTTTTACTGTAAATTATATAAGCCGTAGTAGCCACATAGCAGATGACTATGGCGGAGATCAAAGCGAAAAGAGTCACGTGATTCACTCTGATCCGTATTTTCCTCAATACACCACAGAAATCACGAGGCCACATGTGGATCACGTGAAGAAAATATTGTGGTGAACAACAAATAAACCAAACCAAATGTAAAAAAAAATGATTAGGGGGAAAAAAAATTAACATTTGAGTCCTTCACGAAATGGTTATTCACAGTTCAATTTACAATTTGTAAAAAAAAAAAAAAAATTAGGATTCACTGATTTGAGTCGGATCAATTCTTTGTTTTTGATAAGAGATGAAAGTGATTGTACCAAATTGAAACGGTGGCAATATTATTTACAGGACAGAGTTCAGTCATACCTATAGGTTAAGGTCAACTATTTAAATTAGAAATTTATTCAAGCAAGTTAGCTGTCAAGGGAATTGTTACGGTCATAAATGCGCTGTTAAAAAAAAAACAAAAAAACAAACAAAACACGGCTGTGCAGCGCAAAGTAACCTAAATAGGAAAAACTCCAAACAATGTCACTAAATGAAAATATTATAATCACCATAAACACGAAGCATTGTCTAAAAAAAAAACAATATCATACAATCAAAGTGAAGTATAAAACTGATTATCAACACAAACAATCCATTGATGCGCATTGATGTATAAGTTGCTTTTTTTTTTTTTAAAAGAGTTTCTGTAGTTTTGGGAAAACAGGCTGTGTGTGTATATGTGTGTGTGTGTGTGTGAAAACCTCCCCACAAAACCACATCATCATCATGACCAAATGTTACTTGAGCACGCTCAACAGTTTTCTTATCGAAACCCGCTCAGATTGGATTCACGTTGAAGTTTTTCCAAAATCAATGAAGCGACCACAAACAAACCTACGAACACATACAAAGCAAGACGACCTTTATTTGACATCAAATTTTAAGATTTGAAGATACTCGACAATAGAAAGGGGAGGTGGGGGAGGAGGAGAAGGTCAGAATGCAGTGTCATAGGCTTTATATTACCAAGTGTAAGGACAAAGTGCAATCTTTACTACCCCCCCCCCCAACTTCTTTGACATACATACCGTCATACATGGACACAGTACAGTAAACCATAGAATATACATTTCACAGAACGCGCATCCTTGATTTGATCAATTTTTGATTACGGTTTCCGCCATCACTGTTATTTGTGAACTCAGTAAGACTTATATTTTATTCATGTACATAACTGGATAATAATTTATCGAGCATCGCCTTATACTCCATCTTCAAAGACACTGTTCCGTAATTTAGTTTTCCCAAGGCCAGTCCACATATTTATTAGCGATATGGTATTCATTTAAATGGACGAAGTTGTTTTCAGAATTAATTGCCATCAATTACACCATACATGGCAAGTAAATCTCTTTAACACAGCTGCTAATGTACGTCAAGGGGTCGTCAATTAATAAATAACTTTCAACAATTCGGGGGGAGGGGCTGGAAAAGTTTGACGGTTGTTGGCACTGGGGAAGGGGGGGGGTGTGAAGATTTATTGACATTGACAAAATTTCATTAGTTTGGTAAATAAACTGAAAGATTTTTGTTAAAATTGAAGATTTTAAAAGACATGATACTAAATTATTGCTGAAAGTTGTACTGAAGCTTTTAATACACTGCTCTACAAATGGATTTTATTTCTTATTATTTCTAATGCATGCCCAGTAAACACAACTGGACAGGATAACTTGATAAAAAATAATGAATAAATAATTCTAACGCCCAGGATAACAGAGATCATGATGTAAACATTTAAATTATTGAATTCAGTAAAAATTTGTATGTATTTCGGTGGTTTATCTTATAATACAGGTCAGTGATTCTCATGCAATGTCTGTGATTCTACAGAACAGAATATACATTTATCTTATTTACATTATCTTTTACATATAAAGTAAAAAGAAAAAAGTCTTGAAGGATGTTCACAGTGAACATTTAAAAATTTGATATAACAAGAACTATTTTGATTATAACAAAAATAAAAACACAAATTATGTCTTGTAAAAAAAAAAATCCTCACTCAAAATATTTGAGTAAATTGATGGTGTTAGTGTCAGGAGTAAAATGATGGTGTTAGTGTCAGGAGTAAATTGATGGTGTTAGTGTCAGGAGTAAAATGATGGTGTTAGTGTCAGGAGTAAATTGATGGTGTTAGTGTCAGGAGTAAATTGATGGTGTTAGTGTCAGGAGTAAATTGATGGTGTTAGTGTCAGGTATAAAGAGGACAGTGGGAAAATTTTGATTGGAACTTGCCATTCAAGATGTAAATATTGAGGATATATTAATAAAATAAAATGACATTATGATTTTGGAATAGCTTACATATAATCACAAACAGCTTAAATAATACACAATTAAACCAATACAAAAAAACCCACAAAAAATGGCTATCAGTGTTAAGTAGGATAAAAGTAAAGTAATTACAAAAATATATTAGTGTAAACCTTGTAGCCTTTTCTTTAAAGAAATTGTAATAGAAAAAAAGTTCATCACAATAAAATTTGATTTTGGGTTAATATTGTAAAAATATACGGCCCATAAGTATTTTCAACCACATCTAGTAATAAACAATAACAAAATTTGTTTCAGAAAAATGTTCACAGTTCTTGGGACTTAAAAAAATCAACAAACAACAATGAGGTGCATCTGTAGAGTAAAATCCATCCCTGAGAATAGAATTCATCTTTTGTCAGCAGCTGAACTTCCTGTGTGCACTGCTCCCTAATCAACACAGACCTTTCATGTCTGTTGTTCTATTGTCCGTAATCTTCTGCAACTGGGCCAGAAGGTTTGCCTCTCTAACATCGTTTTCTTTCTGCACTTTCTGGCGAAGGTCTGAGGTGTGGTTCCCAAGCATAAAGCAGTCTTCCGGTGTCACTGTGAACTGTTCTGTCCAGTAGGATGGACCTATCACCAGTTCAGACATGTTGGATGGATACTGTGACATTTGACCCAGCTGATAAATGGACTGGCAGTATGGCATCACCTTGGCTTCCACAGTTTTGAACTCGGCAACTTCTTCAAAGAACATTGGACCTTGCTCAGAGATGCGCTTCCAAAGAGTTTGGTTAAAAAAATGGTAAAGTTGATAGTCTATGCTGCCCCACTTGCGGTGAAAGTCCCTGGCCTTCACATCTATCTCAGAGTTGTTGAAATCATATTTAGCCACATTGGACCTGACGAAAATAATGTCCTTGAAAGCCCAGCACATCAGCCGACGCAAGAGAATGATGGACTCATAGAAGTACTCCACAACCATGATCAAAGCAAACTTCTTGTCCAGGTGATCCAGGTAGGTGTTCACGTCAACTGTGCTGTTGGAGATGTCTCTGGTGCCTGGCGGGAACCCCAGAGGCATGCCGAGGCAGTGAGACATCAAGTTCCTGGTCAACGAGAAGCCATCGGGTATGCACCATCTTTCTTTAGCATGATGGGAAGTGTAGTTGGTCTCATACTGGTGAATGTTGTGGAAGTATTCAGAAAATGGACTGGAAACATTTTTTGGAACTCCTGCTACTTTTAAGATGTTGAAGTACTGGATGACAGACTGCACATGTGCAAACGGCTCGCGCACAATGCTGATGTAGACGGTATCAGCTGGCATGATGTCCGACATGATAGGCTCAGTGAGGATGGCATGGTCAGCCAAAATATTATATCCGCGGCTGGATGGCCGGTAGTCCAGCTTGGTCATAGGGAAAGGCCAGTTCAGGTATATTTTATTACCCAGGGGTGCCACAAAGGAGAGGTTCCTGGTGTAACCAAAGCGGTAGAAGACGCCCAGTAGAGTAGTGGTGGCACATTTCATGCCCTTGATGAATACGAAGTCAGTCCTCTCTGCACATGAGAGGTGTCTGGGGTCTGTCTCATAAAAACTCCGGCCATTCAGGCCCAGGACATAGGGTGGAGACTGCTCTGCTACATCCGAGCCAAACTTACAGCACACTATATAGACCATGAAAACGAGGTGCACCAGCAGGGCAGAGACCACCGAAACCTTGAGGAAAGTGGGGCGCCTGGTGACCGCCCTGTAACACCTGTAGCACAAGTTGGCCAACCTGCCCATGAAGAAGGCTTCTTCCAGATCCCGTCAAGATTTGGCGAGAGGGTGATTCAGTTACAACTGTAGACAGGTTGGAGGTTACCTTGACCTGAAGGGAGTAATGTGCGCTGATTTCATTCATGGAAGTGGTGAAGGTGCAAGAATTGTTTAAATTATGTTAACAAATATTTCTATGTCTACCAGTCAAAATATTTTTTTTCCACATACAGTCACAAGGTCAGATAAGTCTTTTAAGCACAAAAAGAAAACAACTTGCCACAAGACAACCTTCTTGTAGAAAAATAAAATACTGTAAAAGAGTGCTGTATCATCCAGATTGATTGGGAAAAAAATGACAATTTTTATGTTTCACTAGAAGCTGCATTAGGTGGCCATTGTTAAGTAAAGTTAGCTTGATCTCAAGACTTCTTTTTTTACATATTCACATTTATCAATCACAAGAACTAACTAAATCTCCGATAGGGAAGCTTAAGTAAATTATCCGGAGAGAGGTGAAAATGAAATTCTTTGGTGTAATAAGAACCGAACAGACATTGATTAAAAAAAAAAAAGGAAAAGAATTACAATATAAAAGAAAAAAAAATGTGTATTATTTGCTGTAGTATCCCAAGAGTGGGCAATCTATGACAAGTGGCCAAGTATGACGTGTTGATCTGACCTGCGGAAGACCTTACATTTAACTCAAAATAATTAACGTAAAGACTGCACCCCTCTGCTCATGGTCAGCACTCCTGCCTGGCTTAATAACCCAATACGGCACGCAATTCAAAAAATATTTCCCACCCTGCTCTATCCTGTACTGCGATTGTAGGGCTTGGTTCTAATGGCTGCAGAGTCCAAAATGATCAAAAATGATATTAAGTGTTGGGGAAAGTAGATACTTTGGTGAGAGGGTGATTCACTACAGCTGTAGACTGGTGGGAAAATTTCAATGGCATGAAGTTACCTTGAACTGAAGGGAAGTAATGTTCCATGGCTTATCAGAGTGCTTATAGCTTTATTTAAGGTCATGGTTTGCAAGTTATATTAACTAGTAAAACAAAACATGATAAAACTGAAAAAACATATTTTTATCTGTGTTATCATCAATCTGAACTTACAAGCTGTTGAAACCAAACTCTTCCCATAATGACATCAAGGAGGCAATGTTTCCATGGATGTGCAATGTCAGATAAGACAGGGGAAAAAAAAAGCCAGGTATGTGAAGTACAGAATGGATGATACATCCAAAAATATATACACTGAATCAATGTAAAGTTTATGATTGTTTCTGCTTGGTTGACATCTGTGTAAATAATAGCAAGAGAAAGGAGAGGTAATTACAAAGTGGAATAGAAAAATACCACACAAAAATGTCAAAGGGGGGTAATAGCAACAAAAAAAATGGAAGAACTATCTTACCTAGTGGTTACAATACTTTATGCTCATGAAAAATTATTGTCTAAAAAAAATTCATCTTGCAAAATAATAGGAATTCGTACAGCAAAAAATGAAAGTAAAATGCCATTAAATCTTTATATAAGGATACAAATATCTGAGAATGAAGACCTCACAGTGTTTACAATAATTTACAATCATGAAAAATATTGTCTAATAAGAAGTTTGAATGTGAAAAACAGAATAAGAGATAGAATGGCAGCTTAAATAAATTTAGACCATACATTTATGGAATATAATAAAGCTAAGTCTTTATATACCAAGCAGAAATTAATATATTTCTGCATGTGGTATGTTTGTGCAGAATAAAAAACCTGTATTGTTGAAACAGCAACAGCCGAACTTGGCATGCCAACCCTTTACGCCAGAGAATGCCAGTGGTTATGTATTTTTCTTCTAAATTTTTGAGAGTGAGACATTCAAGCATTTTAAAAATTGAGCCTATATTCTTAATAGATTCACCATTAGGTCAACCGATAAACCCACTTTGGTTTTACTTAACTGTTTTTATCAAACCTACTGACTTTGAGCATGCAAAAACTTAATGACAGATGGCGTATGCTAATTTTAAGAAAATGTAAACTGTTTGACCAATACATTTTATAAATCAGGGTATTAAAAACCAGGTTACAATCAACAGGCCAAAGACTATATTTCTTATGAGAATAATTAAGATAAAATGAACTGAGTTATTCAAAGAAAAAAAAAATCAACAGAGACGAATAGTTAATCTTATCTCTTTAAC
>JAGDYQ010000038.1:5483962-5498972 GCA_021962125.1 Bulinus truncatus | reverse complement strand
TAGTGCAGCCATCTTGGTATATTTTTTATTGACGTACACTAACCATTTTTGGCACACACAATCAAGTGACCAATAGAAGACCAATAGAATTTTTAAATTGTAAAAAAAAAAAATTTTTTGGACTTTTTTAGGGGACTGAGGACTGTCATCCCCGGCTCTGCTTTAGCTAATGTCATCCCTGCCGGGGATGACATTTATCCTCGGTTCTGCGGAATTCAAAGTGAAAAATCTCAAAAAGTATTGCTAATTTAAGAAAGATATTTTGTACATAGATAAACAGATATGTCATCATATGTTTCCAACAATTGCTCAATTTTGTTTTTTGAAATATTGAAAAATAAAAAAAAATAAAAATTTTTACTAAGGGCCTATGTAAAAACGTGAATTTTATGGGGGGTAGGTTAGAAAAAAAAGATTGAAGAACAAGCAAACACACATACTATCACTGCAGCCTTGACCTAATTAAAATGCCCTGATACACAACACTACAGCCATTGAAGACTGATGTCTGGTGTTATGTAACAACCAAGGAAGACTGATGTCTAATGTTACATAACCACCAGCTCTGGTCAGTATGTGAACCAGTTGTAGCTAGGCCTAATGGTATTATGCTAAATTATATACTGTGTGCTGTGAGCCAGCTGTGTTTCTATGATGGCACTATTGACCTATGTATAGACACATTGTACATGTTCTAGTATGTATTGCATTGTTTTGAAATATAATAATATTAGTAGTAATGATAAGTTCTTTCAAAAACAACACAGATTCAGTAGTATTTTAAATAATTTGCTTATATTTAGCAGATAAACAGTTCAATTGATGGTAAAATAACTTTATAGTTTATATCTGTCGTGTGTGGTTATGGGATAAGAAACAATTGTAACCCTGCAACGAGACCGTATCAACCAATCAAATCGCACGGATGCTCTTGTGATGATGTGTGATACACCCAGTTCAAGGCCTTTCCTTGACTTTCTTGGTATTTAGGTCAAAATGTCATTAGCAATAATACAATCTACACATTTTGACAATTCAGGCGATACCATTTGCGACTATGTTAGACAGGTTAATTCTCATAGTACTGAAAGTTCAAAATTGTCATTTTTGTAAAGTTTACGCGAAAAAACACATACCCCCACCCCAATATTAATTATTTTCAATATAATAATGATACACATGTTAGTTTCTGATTTTCCAAAACGATAACTAGGATATCGTTCTAATGGAATATACCACTTTTTAAAAATCAACCTTTTTTTTTAAATCTTTTTTCAGCAACGAGGATGGCCTTAAATGTGATGAAAAAATATAAACTTGTGATCACTAGAATATTATAAGTATTAAGGGCCAGTACTACAGAATGGAACTTTTTTCCTTAAATTTGTAGCTAATGTAAAAATATTGTACACATACAATTAGTATTATTCCAAACCGCTGCTGCCCAGAAGCATATCCAGTTGTTCCATGTTGTTTTCTGCATTCCTGCTCAGCTCTTAATAAGCCATGCTTTCTTTTCTGTTGAATTCTCTTTGCTTTTCCACCAGCAGAAGCTTTAGCATTGTCCAAATGTTTTTTCTGCCTCGCCAGGCATTATTTGTCAGTATTGACACCACTAATGGCTGAGAAAATTTGCCTTGTAAAATATGAGCCAAAATTGTTTTCAGCAATAGCTCTCAATGTAGCATACTCCACTTTAGCTTTACTGTGGAAATTGGTTTTGTTACACCTGGACCAAATCATTTTATGAAGGGACTCGTTTGCATTTTGAATCGCACCTCTTTCACATCTTTTCAGCAGATTTAGGTCTGACAGTCTTGTCATAAATTGGGAGGAGGTGCTTGTGGAGCCTGCTGTCAAAATCTAAAAATGTGTAGATTCTTTTCTGATGTCCATCAGGAAACTTATGATGGTAGATATCTTGTTTGTAGAAACATCATGAAGTTGGCCCAGGTGGACAATACTGGTGTTGCATATGGTCATCAGTGGAGTAACAGTGGTGTAATGATGCCAATATAGCTTTCTTTTTCTCTTCTGCTGTTTCATTGTTACATATGGCCCGAGCATAGTAAACACAAAGTTTTTTAATCTGCCTTGCTTTTTGCCTCCCAGTGTGATTCCTAAGAGTCAAAAGAAAAAAATAAATAAATTTAAAGCTAGAAAGCAAAGCTTGCAGAAAATGATAGCAATAAGTATTACAAGTATGTTCCAACTTCATGTTTAAAATTATTAATGCAAAATTAATTTCAATTACAAACCTTTTTTGGAGCAATCACTAACTAATTTCCGAAGAGCTGTTCCTCATCGTTTGGCTACGTGATTGAGGCACTCTTCTTTTTCAACATCAACACTAGGACCATAAGGTTGAAGAACCCTAACTTTATCAAAGGCTTTGGAGTCTCCATCCCCCAACATTGTGGTGTACCTAAAGTTGTACAGTTGAATAATCTATAAATGTTCTCAATGTAAATGGCAATATAACGTAACGGAAAAATGGAAAAATGTTGGCATTGATCAACAAACAATAATTGGCATGATCAATAATTAATGGTTGGCACTGATCAATAAAATAATAGGTTGTACTTAAGATCACATCAAAATTATTTAATACTATCAAAGTTTAAAAGGATTGGGGTTCAGTGTACAAAAATAATAAAAAATATTATAAAAATAAAGACAGGACTAGATGAAAATAATGAATCATTAACAAATTCCTAATTAGAGGATAGTAGACATGAGAGAACAATATGATTAAAAGAGATAAAACAGAAGAGATTGGCAAAGGGAGAGAAATTTTTTTTTAACAATATGTAAAAAAAAAGTTATGACAATAAATTTGAATAAACAGTCAAAAACAACTAAATATTTAATACTAATAGTAATAGTAATGAGAATCTAACTGGATCCGTACATATTACAGAATCAAACACACAATTAAGGATTAAGTATGAAAGATCCAGAAAGAAAAATCACCAAAATACTAAAAGAACCTTTAAGTTAGCTCTCTAACTCAAAGTCCCATCCATCACCCATAAGAATGTAACAATTACTAACATAAAAGTATTAAAACAAATGGACACTGATAGCATATAATGGGAATAAGATATAAAATAAAATGAATTACTATTTACTTCTGCTGTTGTTGATTCCTTGCTATAGCTCCGTTGACGATTCTTTGCTGTAGCTCCTCCATCTTGCATTGTTGATGGTTCATCTGCAAAATGCATTGAATGTTCCTAGCAATGTTTATTGTTGACACTGGAGTTCCTCAATACAGGCTTTAATTATGTAGGCGGCCATCTTGACCTACTTCCCTCTGTTGTCATATGCCTTCAGTGAAGGTAAAAGACGAGAAGCCAAAAGATGATGAATTCTGCCTAAATGAAAGTTCTAATACTTTAAGTAGTATGCATCAATAAGGTAATCTCTTATTTTACCATCCAAAATTATTTTGATACATATTATTGATACTTTACCTCTATAAACATTCCAAAATCATAGTATTGATTGTTATTTATTAAAAGAATAAGAAAAAAATAAAAAAAAATGTGTTTAAATGCATTAAATAAATTTTAAAGAAAGGTCCTCTATATTCTATATAAAATACTGCCAGCCATGTTAAGAGATGACCTGAATTGTTTACAAAAAAAGGCAGCTGCCAACTACAAGATTATTTAAAAAAAACTGAAAGATAAGACGGTACCTTCGGAAAATTTATGCCCATCACTTAAAAGGGCATGACCAAAATTATTTAAACCAAATTTATGTTAGGGGGATAGCTACTCTTGGGGCCCCTAGGGCCGTTTATCTTGTACCGCTACGTATAAGGTGTAGAACGGGGCCCTAAAAATGACATACTTATTAATAAAGCTTATATAGTAAAAAACGGTACCCTTATAAACACTGATGTATAGCTCTCAAAATGCATGACCAAAATTATTTAAACCAAATTTACGTTAGGGAGATAGCTACTCTTGGGGCCCCTAGGGCCGTTATCTTGTACCGCTACGTATAAGGTGTAGAACGGGGCCCTAAAAATGACATACTTATTAATATAGCTTATATAGTAAAAAACGGTACCCTTATAAACACTGATGTATAGCTCTCAAAATGCATGACCAAAATTATTTAAACCAAATTTACGTTAGGGGGATAGCTACTCTTGGGATCCCTAGGGCCGTTTATCTTGTACCGCTACGTATAAGGTGTAGAACGGGGCCCTAAAAATGACATACTTATTAATGTAGCTTATATAGTAAAAAACGGTACCCTTACAAACACAGACGCTTAGCCCTCAAAAGGCATGACCAAAATTATTTAAACCAAATTTATGTTAGGGGGATAGCTACTCTTGGGGCCCCTAGGGCCGTTTATCTTGTACCGCTACGTATAAGGTGTAGAACGGGGCCCTAAAAATGACATACTTATTAATATAGCTTATATAGTAAAAAACGGTACCCTTACAAACACAGACGCTTAGCCCTCAAAAGGCATGACCAAAATTATTTAAACCAAATTTATGTTAGGGGGATAGCTACTCTTGGGGCCCCTAGGGCCGCTTATCTTGTACCGCTACGTATAAGGTGTAGAACGGGGCCCTAAAAATGACATACTTATTAATATAGCTTATATAGTAAAAACGGTACCCTTACAAACACAGACGCTTAGCCCTCAAAAGGCATGACCAAAATTATTTAAACCAAATTTATGTTAGGGGGATAGCTACTCTTGGGGCCCCTAGGGCCGTTTATCTTGTACCGCTACGTATAAGGTGTAGAACGGGGCCCTAAAAATGACATACTTATTAATATAGCTTATATAGTAAAAAACGGTACCCTTACAAACACAGACGCTTAGCCCTCAAAAGGCATGACCAAAATTATTTAAACCAAATTTATGTTAGGGGGATAGCTACTCTTGGGGCCCCTAGGGCCGTTTATCTTGTACCGCTACGTATAAGGTGTAGAATGGGGTCCTCAAAATGACATAATTTTTAATACAGGCTATATTAGAAAAAACGGAGCCATCAGAAACGCTGTTTCCCAGCCCTCAGAGGGCTTGACCAAAATAAATCAAACCTATTATATTAGCCTCCCATCAGTTTCACCTTCATTGGCCTGTCTGTTACGACCACTTCAGAATGAAGTATGAGCCTATTGGACGAATACCATCTCTATCACCTTTTATCCACACTGGTACAATTTTCATCGCTAATCACTCATGGTCAGCTAGCCCGCCCTTTTGGGAGGTGAGTGTGAAATGGAGAAGGGGTGGTGGTGGAATGGACCTTCAGATAAGGTAGACTAAGTAAGATTTCTTTTCAGTCTAGCAATTCGTTTGTTGTCGGTCGGTATCTTAACAGGAATTTCACGTTTTTATGTGAAAGTTCTTAGATCTGTTGACCAGCGCTCGAGTGGTCGAACGGCCTGGGCAAAGGAGATAGCGTCTGAATTGGAGGAACAAAGACTAAGTGGGATTATTAAACGTTTCGAATAACCTGTTTAATCCAATACCCCTCCCCCCTCTTTTCTGTGAGTAACAGGTGAAATAAGGCAGGGGGTGGGAGGCTGGGTCTTGGGACTTTTTACATAAAATTATGCAACGTGACATCATTGTGACATCTGGAACATTCCATGATAGATCAGTTTAAAACTTTGTTACAAATATAAGCAGTATGTAAAGTTTCACTTCAGTATTTCATACTAATTTGTAGAGAGAGTTTGATTTTCTTTGGATTTTCATTCTTCATCTTGGAAATAGTGATTGCTTTGTTATTGAATTTCCTTGTTATAGCTGCTAATTCAGATAAGTACACTTCCACTGTGTTCTTAATTTTTTAACCTCATCCTTGTTTTTTTTTCTTTGATAGACAGACCATCCGATATAAAAAAGCTTTTGTAGTTTCAATCTTAACAATTTTTGTCAATACAATTTCAATTAAGTAAATCTTTTTAGTACATTGCAACTTGTTATTACAACACGAGTGATCAGAACTTAATTGAAGTTAGCTCATTTATTTGACATAAAACAAGATTTATTGCAGTGTCGAATTTAACTTTGTAATGGCAGGTAGACCTAGAAATCTTCGTTTCAATATAGTAGATCCTCAAAATATTATGGACCATGAAGCCATTTTACAAGAAATGTGGAATCTATCTGGTTTAGAAAGAGAAATGCATAACCAAGAATCGTCTATTCAGTGGTTAGCTGTTAGGCGTCTATTGAGAAATAATATGCAGTGCACCACGTGCAATGTGTTATGTTATCTTGGAAATCATAATACCGGTATCGATGGGTTTCGCTGGGTTTGTCCGACATGTCACTTAAAAAAGAGCATTAGATTTAATTCTTTTTTTACGAGAAGCCATTTGTCTCTCAAAACTATAAGTCAGATTATTTATTGCTTTGCATACAACTTTTCCCAAAAATCCACCAAACGCGAAACGAACATACTCCAAGAGAACAATTTGGTCGACTGGTTTAACTTTCTTAGGGAGGGA
This sequence comes from Bulinus truncatus, assembly GCA_021962125.1. Lineage (NCBI taxonomy): Eukaryota > Metazoa > Mollusca > Gastropoda > Planorbidae > Bulinus > Bulinus truncatus. The sequence goes on along the minus strand of JAGDYQ010000038.1, from coordinate 5,492,472 downwards.
ATGTCCACTTATATGAACCGCCGGCCGATAGAAATTGGTGGGGTAAATGAAAACTTTGAGCCTATTGTTGTGGAAATAGATGAATCAAAGTACTTTCATCGTAAATACCACAGGGGTACTTGGAGGGAAGGCCATTGGGTATTTGGTGGTGTAGAAAGGGGAACAGGGAAATGCTTTTTAGTTGAAGTTCCCGATAGAAGGGCAGAAACCTTAGAAGCCCTGATATTGCAACATGTAATGCCAGGCACCCATATCATATCCGATGGATGGGCCGCGTATAGGGGGATAGAAGGACTTGGTGGCGGAGTTTATTCACACTCTGTAATTATACATGAACAACATTTTGTTGACCCCCATGACCCTGAAGTCCATACTCAAAATATCGAAAATCTGTAGATGAGGGCAAAACGAAAATTAAGAAGTCAATTTGGGACAAGCGAGGGTCTCTTTCATTCATATTTGCAAGAGTTTGTGTTTCGAAATCAATTTAAACACCAAAATGAATTTTCCACTATTCTTTGCGTAATTAGTGAAAACTACAATATTTAGACAAAAATATTTTACATGGCTTCTATCCCCATAAAATATAATGAATTTGTTTCAATTTTCTTTAACCGTTTGGCACTGCTTTATTTTTCTAATAAGTCTAATATTACATATAAATCATTATGTCATGGTTGAGTCATTTTCAGGGCCCCGTTCTACACCTTATACGTAGCGTTACAAGTTAAACGGCCCTAGGGGCCCCAAGAGTAGCTATCCCCCTAACGTAAATTTGGTTTAAATAATTTTGGTCATGCATTTTGAGAGCTATACATCAGTGTTTATAAGGGTACCGTTTTTTACTATATAAGCTATATTAATAAGTATGTCATTTTTAGGGCCCCGTTCTACACCTTATACGTAGCGGTACAAGATAAACGGCCCTAGGGATCCCAAGAGTAGCTATCCCCCTAACGTAAATTTGGTTTAAATAATTTTGGTCATGCATTTTGAGAGCTATACATCAGTGTTTATAAGGGTACCGTTTTTTACTATATAAGCTATATTAATAAGTATGTCATTTTTAGGGCCCTGTTCTACACCTTATACGTAGCGGTACAAGATAAACGGCCCTAGGGGCCCCAAGAGTAGCTATCTCCCTAACGTAAATTTGGTTTAAATAATTTTGGTCATGCATTTTGAGAGCTATACATCAGTGTTTATAAGGGTACCGTTTTTTACTATATAAGCTTTATTAATAAGTATGTCATTTTTAGGGCCCCGTTCTACACCTTATACGTAGCGGTACAAGATAAACGGCCTTAGGGGTCCCAAGAGTAGCTATCCCCCTAACGTAAATTTGGTTTAAATAATTTTGGTCATGCATTTTGAGAGCTATACATCAGTGTTTGTAAGGGTACCGTTTTTTACTATATAGGCTATATTAATAAGTATGTCATTTTCAGGGCCCCGTTCTTAACCTTATACGTAGCGGTACAAGATAAAGGCCTAGGGGCCCCAAGAGTAGCTATCCCCTAACATAAATTTGGTTTAAATAATTTTGGTCATGCCTTTTGAGGGCTAAGTATCAGTGTTAGTAAGGGTACCGTTTTTTACTATATAAGCTATATTAATAAGTATGTCATTTTTAGGGCCCCGTTCTTAGCCTTATACGTAGCGGTACAAGATAAACGGCCCTAGGGGTCCCAAGAGTAGCTATCCCCCTAACGTAAATTTGGTTTAAATAATTTTGGTCATGCATTTTGAGAGCTATACATGTGTGTTTATAAGGGTACCGTTTTTTTCTATATAAGCTATATTAATAAGTATGTCATTTTTAGGGCCCCGTTCTACACCTTATACGTAGCGGTACAAGATAAACGGCCCTAGGGGTCCCAAGAGTAGCTATCCCCCTAACATAAAATTGGTTTAAATAATTTTTGTCTTGCCCCATAAGGGCTAAGCATCAGTGTTTGTAAGGGCACCCTTTTTTTACTATATAAGCTTTATTAAATATGTCTTTTTCAAGGCCCCATTCTACACCTAAGATATAGTGATAAAAAATAAATGGCCCATTGGGGCATCAAGGGCGTCTACCCCACTAACATAAAATGTGTTTAATCATTTTCTTCATGCCCTATGGGAGTCAGGCTTTACTGCTTCGCATGGTACTGTTTTTCCTATATAATCCTTTAAGTATGCCCCATTAGTTTCTTCATTGTAAAATGCTAAATTGGCAGCAACATCACTGGAATTCGGTCGTGTTTTTTTAAATTGTTAAACAGAAAATATACGGAACGAAAGAAAATAGTAAAGAAAAGTGTTATAAGTTGCAATTTTTTTGCGATTAAGTAATAAAAATGAACAAAATATTGTCTAAAATGGATTATATTGATGTGAAATCATTAATACTATGATTTGGGAATGTTTATATAGGTAAAGTATCAATAATATGTATCAAAATAATTTTGGATGGTAAAACCATCAATAATCTGGCATACAGGTGCCAATGCACGACTCAGACCGGACAGTAGGGTATGTCGCGGTCAGTTTGAGATATTACTTGCTTAATCATCAATGATCTCAGTGTCGGCACTTCGTGACAATACAATGTGGGTCACAGGGTTGTCTCTGCTGTCGCTGAATTGGTCCATTGTCTCCGCCTCTGAATAATGGCATCTCCGTCTGTGGATCACGTAGTTTAATCTGTTTAGGCTGAGCCATTGTCGTGGACGTTGATTAACGTCTGTGATGTTGCCATGTTGGTAGTATAATCTGTTGAGGCGTTTGGTAGCCGTGGCCATCTACTCACTTTCTCTCCAATGTATACAATTAAAGTCCAAAGGCTGATTCATGTATATTTATTATATCAAAGACAGAAATATATGTGTAAAGCATCATTCATTTCACTATAATCATTATTTATACTTTTAGATCAAATCAGATAGAGCTAAGGTTTGAAGATATAAATATTCTAACAGCCTCAAGATTATCGTCCTCTCTGGTGGGTAACAAAAAACATTTCCTTTAGGATATTTATAAAACCCAGACCGGATCTCCAGTTAGCTATTAACACTGGAAAGCTCTTTCAAATTAGTTTTCATTAATTTCAATGATTATATTGTAATGGTATATAAAAAATAGTACAAGAATCTTAGCCCAAATGTGCCAGATGAAGTGTAGAATTCATCTGTTTCTATAACCTCGGCATCTGAAGGGATTTTGTGGTTAGCACAAACCACTGGTAACAAAACTTATCAAAAGTCTTATGTATAATTTTTTTTTATTGTAAAAAAATTAGTATTTCTATTTTGGACCGTTTTCAAGTTACAGTTTTTGTTGTCCTTTCTTTTTAGGAACATCAGCAAAATCAGGTCTAGGCTTTAGTCAAGCTTCTACATCGGATGAAACTCGCAATGATTCTGGCCAAACAGGTATTTTTTTTATATTGTGGCTTTACTGTTCATTTGAACATGTTTTTCACTTGTGCACTAAATTAGAAAGCATGAAAAATATAAACTGTTGTCATGTCATAGGGCTATGACATGATTCATACTGAAAGGCATAGCGATATCATCCATTATCAAGGATTCAAACATTGGTAAAGCATAGTCACATTCAAAGAACACTATTAGTAGGTATGTGGAGATCCGATATATTTTACATTATTTTTCTTTCTGACATTTGTGACCTTGTCTTTGATAACACATTTTTAGAAAGATTAGTGTAATGTGGTATACAAGATAAATTACAATAATTATAATGAATTAGAATCAGAAGTGTTTTTTCGATTTTTTTTATATTGTTTTCATAGAGGATTTTAAAAAAGTTTCAAAATAAAATATGTAACAAATGATTAATTTTCATTGTTTCTCAGTAAACTTCTTTGGCCATTAGAGGGACCATTAATTTATACACCCACAAAGATAATAAAATGTAAACGTTATGTATACAAATGAACAGAGGGGAGTGTACTGCATGTGGGATTAAACTGCTTAACAGATGTTTTTGATCCATGACCATGGGTCATAGATTTCCCATATCTGATCTAGAAGGATGACTATTGCATACAAAAGATGTTTTTATTTTTTTTTTAATTTTGTGTAATTCAGAAAGCTTTTAGTTCTAAATAAATAGAAAAACTCATCGGCTTTAGACTAGCACAACATACCTGGTGTATATGTGGCAAAAATGTTAATATTGATTATCTGATATTTAGAAAATGTTTTCAAATGGTATTGGTTATTATTTCTTATAAAATAGCCTAAAATAGAGCTCAGTGAGCAGCAGTGTGATAGGCCGATGTGTGCAGGACAACAATCTGGTCTGGGCATACTTTACTGTAATAAAAAGGGTTTATATTTTATTAGTCAATTTTTTCGTTCAGATCTACAGCCTTTGGCAGTCTCTGGAATGTCTCTGGCAGAGGGGTTGGGCACTATACACCCTCCCTCTCTGTCAGTGGTGGCGTTAAAAATTTCTTGCCTTGCTATTAAAAGGGCATTCTTGGCGGATCATTAGTCCACACCTGCTGGTCTAGCCAGTGTAGGCAAATGCTAAAACCCTTTTTTATTCTGCCATGTCTGCAGATGTAGCAGGCATATTCATTTTGTAAAAAGTAAAATCATATTATTAAAAGACAAAATTATTTAGTCCAGGTTGGATATTTATTTACAAACTGTAAGACTTTAGCACAGTACTGAGTAAACTTAAATTTTTTTCATTACAGTGGCAAAGCGCTGGTTTAGCGCTGACCACTTCTGGATAGAGATAATGGTAGGCGTGGCTAAGCTTGGCAGGACAAATTACAGGGTATGAAAAGTCTTCTTATGCTTGTTGCTTTTATTTTTATTTAGGTAATAATAAATAAAATTACAACTGTGGAATATGATACATGTATAAATATTCTATATTTTTGAATTAGGTTTTGAACGACTCAGTTGACTTTGTGTCATTACCCAAGATTGGTGTCCCTGTCAAGAAAAATGGTATATTTATTTTTTCTCATCATTTTATTGATAGTATTGATACTGATGTTTTATTATGCAATATTAGATTTAGAGGGTCAGTTTATTTTCATTCATTCAAATGTATTGTAATAACATATTTATGATTATTCAATAGATACATTTTGTGGGTATTTTTTAAGCAAATAAGGGAATTTGTAATATTGGGCCTATATGACCAAAACTGATAAAATAAAATTACATTTTTCATTTTTTTTTCTTTTTAGAAACTGTTGGTTTTTTAAAAATAGTGAACACACAACCAATAATTTGCCCTTTGAAAGGAGTGATAATTGACATCAATCAAGAAATTATGAAACAACCATGTTTACTTCTTACATCCCCTATGAATAAAGGTTAGTATTCAACATTAAAAATGTCCCTTTGTATATCTGATGATTAATATACTAGCTCTATACTGCCAAACCTTTGCATAATTATTTGTTACTTAAAAAATTATTTTCATTACTTTGACTTTTTCTCACAAGCGCAGTGCATAACTGAAAATAAAATTGTTACATGAAAATCATTTTTTTTTTCACTGATATAGGGTGGATATGCAAAATAGCTGTGGGAACGGCCTTCAAGCCAAATGATTGGATGACTGAAAAGGATTATATGAATTACATATCCAGATTAAAGGAATAAGTTTAATAAAAATTAAGACAGATTTCCCTTTTCTGGGAATATATTGTCTGAGAATACATTGTCTGGGGATACATTGGTTTTAGATACATTGTCTGAGAAAACGTTAACTAGGGACACATTGTCTGGGGATACATTGTCTGAGAATACATTGTCTGGGAATATATTGGAAAAAATTGATTCTCTAAATTTGAATAGTTGTTTAATTTATGTTGATATCCTTTTGATGTGAAATAAAATATCTTTAATCTATTTCTATTGTTAAAATTCTGTTTAGAAATATGGACCCTTATTTAGCTATAAATAATCTTGTAAGTTTTAAAGTGTTTTTTTTTAGTATGGATTCTTCTAATCTGAAAACCATGTTATTTTTTTTTGTCTCACAATAAATGCTCTTAATGAACACAACAGTACTGTACATTTATTATCACTTTTATACTCATATTTCTATATGTTGTAAATGTTTTTTCATCAATACAATCTGTGTTTATTTAAATGAACCGTGGTTGATTTATTCTTTTATTGTCTTTAAAGTATTTTAAATGAATTACATCAAAATAAGATTACCAAGGATTTATTTAAAACTGTTCAATTTAATGACTAAAAGTAATATTTAATATACAAAAATTTTTATAATCAGAACATCTGTTCCACACTCTTCCAGATTTAGTGAATAAGGGCAACAATTTACAGCAAATATAAATAAAAAAAATACATAGAATAAAAATTATCTTTGAGCGTAACTAAGACACCTATTAGAAAACCAATGTAATTGCAATGCATAATATTGTACAAGTAAAATGGTCATTGAAAATTCATTTTTTAAAATCTTAAAACTGCTTTCTTTTAATTTAATATATTGTGATTCATGTATTATACATCTCTTTTAACACAACTAATTATTACAACTGTAATATTTTTTTTTCTGCACACATTGGAAAATAATACACTACTTTGAGGAGCAGCAAGTGTTCACTGAATATAGATAATAGGACCCATAAGCTCAGCTTGTCTGAAATATTTTTCAGATATAAATTAATGCATACATAAGCTAGTGCTGCATTGAATATCAACTTTTTGTTAAATCTTGATTTTCTTGAAAAAGAAAAGAGAAAAGGTTTTAAAAAGAAAAAAATATTGCTTAATGAGATGTATGTCTGAATCATAAAACTAAATTTAGAATAAGCATGCAGTATTACTAAATATCAATAATAAAATTGCACAGAATCACTGAATATGTTTTTGATATGTTCAGGAAAAGCTTTTTTTTTTTTCAAATGATAACATGTTTATAGTTACTTGCAAATATAAAGCATGTGCTAAAAAAGGAAGTTTCCTTAATGATCTACCACTCAGTCCTTCACTTTTAATCTAGTATTAAAAATGGCAGTGAAAATTTTAAACCCATATCCCTTAAATGAGTGAGAGATGAGTTTTGTGTGTTGAATTTTGACATTAAAATATTTGAGAAAAATAAAACATATTTTTTTTTGTTAAATGTTCTTTTGTTGTAGAGAATGTGAATGTTAATTCAATGTGCATGTGTTTTTTTTTTGTATATATTATCTAACAAGTTTCTTTCTGATTTACTTTGTGAAACCAAAAAAAAATAAATCTATCACAATGCAGTAGGAAATATTTAAATTTTATGAAATAATAAATAATGAAACACGTTTTATTAAATGCCAATATGAAAAAAAACTGCATGAAATATTTTTTTGGTCAAAACACAACAGCAATTAATATGGTAATAACTGAACTAAGTGATTTAACACCAGAGGGTTAGAGTCAGCATCTAATACAGATAAAGAGAGCAACTATTTCACAACCTCAGGTCAACTTAATAACCACACACACAAATCTATACATAGTAAATGAAAAATAAACTTAAAAATATTTCAAGAAAAATATTTAGAAAATGTAAATATCTGTCAAGATTTTTATAATTATTAAGAAGAGATATCATTAGCTGAGAATTATGGGGCTCTATGTCCACAAAAAGTGATTTTTGAGTAAAATGAAATTTAAAGTTCACGTTTGTGTACTTTGAACATATTGAACGGAAAACAACTGTTAATTTGTGAACTCAATTTTGACACTATATATACCAAAAATAAAGGAGATGGAGCACACAACTACAAGGTATAATACTGTAGCTTCAGATGAAAAATGTTCATTTTTGGACATAGAGCTTCATAATTCTGAGCTGACGATATCTCTGCATATGTATAGACAATATCTGTGCATATGTATAGTTTATGCATAAACTAGTGATGTGTTGAAAAAAACAGAACGTGAGACAATTGAAATACTAAATTGTAAGAAAACCATCACAATCTACAGCCATAAAATTTTTTTCAATAGTCAATATTGACAGGAATGGGTAAGGTAAAATATAAACTTGAAGACAAATGAGCACAATACTAAAAAGGAATGGAAAAAATTCATTAACAGCTATTATGTATAGAGAATATGTTTAGCACTGATAGTAAAATTGAAAACCTTTATACCTGCCATTGATTTCAGCAAACATAGTCATAAGCCAACAGTGCAATAAAAAAAAAATATATATATATACTGCCCCCCCCCTAAAAGGAAGCAACTAACACATTATGTGGTTTGAACACAAAATAAATGTGCACAATAACAATATGATACATTGCAGGAAGAAGTATCAAAGAGTAAACAGCTTGGAAAAATCAGTCTTATAGTCTTCAGCATTGACATATATGTATATACTGTATATAAATACAGGTATGTCTTTTAGTCTTCAGCATAGGTATATAAATATATACTGTATATACATACATGTATGTTTTTAGTCTTCAGCATATATATATATACTGTATATACATACATGTATATCTTTTCTGCCCT
>JAGDYQ010000038.1:5457609-5483462 GCA_021962125.1 Bulinus truncatus | reverse complement strand
AATTCACGCTCCTATGTAACATTTACATATATATTATAAAATACAATAATAATTCTACATAGCCATTCTAATGTTTTCGGAGGGGGGTGGGGTGGGGGGAGATGGGAACCTAATTAAAGGCAGGTACACTCAGAGGTTAAAGTTAAAGGGCTCTAGCCAAAGTTACAGTTGGGGGACACACATTTGCCAAGCGTGCGCACACATTTTTCACTTATTAACCATATAAACCGTTATGTAGCACACACACACACACACACACACACTCACACACACACACACACTCACACACACACACACTCACACACTCACACACACACACACACACTCACACACACACACACTCACACACACACACTCACACACACACACACACACACACACACACACACACTCACACACACACACACTCACACACACACACTCACACACACACACACTCACACACACACACACACACACACACACACACTCACACACACACACACACACACACACACACACACACACACTCACACACACACACACACACTCACACACACACACACACTCACACACACACACACTCACACACACACACACACACGCTCACACACACACACACTCACACACACACACACACACACACTCACAATTTCATGCAAAAAAGTATTTTGCTCACAGAGCTTTCGGTTGGGTTGGGGCCAATGTAAATTTACCCGTGGGGCCATAGGCAAAAAGCTTGTCAAGTATGTCACTGTATGTCACTGTATGTCACTGTATGCCACTGTATGTCACTGTATGTCACTGTATGCCACTGTATGCCACTGTATGTCACTGTATGTCACTGTATGCCACTGTATGTCACTTTATGCCACTGTATGTCACTCTATGCCACTGTATGCCACTGTATTACAATGTATGACAATGTATGACAATGTATGACACTGTAAGTCACTGTATGCCACTGTATGTCACTGTATGCCACTGTATGTCACTTTATGCCACTGTATGCCACTGTATGTCACTCTATGCCACTGTATGCCACTGTATTACAATGTATGACAATGTATGACACTGTAAGTCACTGTATGCCACTGTATGTCACTGTATGCCACTGTATGTCACTTTATGCCACTGTATGCCACTGTATGTCACTCTATGCCACTGTATGCCACTGTATTACAATGTATGTCACTGTATATCACTGTATGTCACTATATGTCACTGTATGCCACTGTATGCCACTGTATGTCACTGTATGTCACTCTATGCCACTGTATGCCACTGTATTACAATGTATGTCACTGTATGTCACTGTATGTCACTGTATGTCACTGTATGCCATTGTATGCCACTGTTTGGCACCGTTCATATCCTGGGTCAATAATAATCTTTGGCCATAAAACCTATATCAATTTAATTCATAACATTCATGTTAGGGTGACTGCAAAGTCGGAAACATTGTGGGTTGGGGGGGGGGGACCCATAGGTAGTCAACTAGTTTGCCTAACCCAACTCTGACCAACTCTAATGGACGCCTATGACAATAAAAAAAAAGTTCCCTTAGCCCTAACGGGCCATCGGGGCAGATGAAGTGTAGAATTCATCTGTTTCTATAACCTCGGCATATGAAGGGATTGTGTGGTTAGCACAACACCCAGCCGCCTTTACTTCCCCAACTTAAGTCAGGTACCCATTTAAAGCTGGGTGGACTTGTGGGACAACTTTGAAACAAATTTCACCTGGAAAAATTCCATGGGGTTCACCGAGGATCGAACCCAGGACTCTCAGGTCGACAGTGGAGTATCTACACCACTCGGCCATCCGTCCCACTCTATGATAATAATGTGGTGCCTATATCTGGTGTTGATGCTCCGGTGTTCAGCGATACTTCAATGTTCAGCGATACTTCAGTATTCAGCGATACTTCGGTATTCAGCGATACTTCAGTGTTCAGCGATACTTCTGTGTTCAGCGATACTCCAGTGTTCAGCGATACTTCAGTATTCAGCGATACTTCAGAACCGGGAGTTGGGGAGGGTTCACAGTGAGATAGTGAGAACTTCCATCTCAAGTGGCCATTTTGTCACTCATTTTCATAATTCAGTTGTTTCCCCTTTTAGTAGGTCGTTTCGCCCTCCCCTCCACCCAAGTACACCCCCACCCCCCTTGACTTCTGTCGTTTTCATTTACAGCGGTCAGTGATGTCAGGACCAAAATACTTTTTTTGTCCCCCACAAATATACATGGCGGGCCATCTCAACTCGCCTGTCAACCGGGTAAAACTCGCAATTCATTAACGTCAAGCCCGGGGTCTTGAGCTGTCTTTTTTTTTTTGAATACCTGCGCAATTTAAGCAGCTGAACCAGACGTGTGTGTGTGTGTGTGTGAGAGAGAGAGAGAGAGAGATAGAGAGAGAGAGAGAGAGAGAGAGAGAGCGAGAGAGATAAATACTAGATAGATAGAAAGTGCGGGGAAAAGTGTCTTTAGAAAACCAACCTGGAGTCATAGTGTGTGATTGTGTTTTTTCGTCCCTGGGGGGGGGGGGGGGGAGAAGATGGGGGAGTAACCGAGGGGTGTAGGTAGAATATATATAGATAGAAACTCACTTTCCTCTTCCCCATCCCCTCTTATTTTCAAAATGTCTTCTAACTTCATCCATTACTTCCCGACCGTATACCAAAGGAGTAATGCAAGGAGGAAAAAAAAATGGGGGGTGGTGGCGGGGGAGAGGGATAGGAGGGTGCTGTGGAGGGAGCGTAAATGAAGGGCGGGGGGGGGAGGGGGAGCAATAAGACGCAGGTAAGAGAAGATGCAAATGGTCTTCTTTCACGTTGGAAGCCATAAATTTCTCGCACCCTAGCGCTGTGTTGATGAATGTTGACATCTTGATGGTGAAGTGAAAGGGCCATCCTGCACCACTGGTAGGGATGGGGGTGGTGGGGGGCAGGGGGCTTGAAGGGGGAGGAGGGTGTTCGCCTCCTGGTCATGGCCGTCAGGCTAAAGGAAACATTTTGTAACTTATAAACTTTCAGTGCGGCCGGTGTTTAGTTTGGTCTTTACATATATAGACATATATATATATATATATATATATATATATATATATAATATGTATCTATTTATCCATCTACCTTGGCTTAATCAATCATTCAATCAATGGATCCATACATCTTTCTTTTTATTTTCATATCTATTCATTTATCTATTTATCTGTCTGTCTGTCAGCCTGTCTCTATATAACTATCGGTAAATACCTCTATCTATCTTAATGTTTATATGTCTATTCATTAGTCGGTCCATATGGTCTGCGGGCCAATAGACATATTTATACTGATAGATAATACATGTATTTGCTATAGATACGTCTGTCTGTCTGTCTGTCTATAGTCTACTGCCCTTAACAAATTAAGCCTACTTAATATTCCTACACCATGATATGTCTGTCTGCCTGTAAATTAGTTCGTCTATCAACACAACAAGATGGACAGACTTAAACATTGTAATTTGTCTACTACACTGTCAAGTCTAATGGAGCTATCTCAATACATCACCACGTGACAACCCACAAAACAAACAAAACAACAGTATCTCAGGCCAATAAAGTTGGTTGGTACCACAAAATATGTATTGTATACAGTGATTGATACAACATAATATATATTGTATACAGTGGTTGGTACCACATAATATATACTGTATAAAGAGGTTGGTACCACATAATATATACTGTATACAGTGGTTGGTACTACATAATATATACTGTATACAGTGGTTGGTTCCACATAATATATACTGTATATAGTGGTTGGTACTACATAATATATATATATATATATATATATATATATATATATATATATACTAGCTATACCCTGCAAAACCTTTGCATAGAGTCATATCCCCTTAGGCTTGATCGGTAGGCTAGATTATTTTTGGTTTCGGACAGATCCGATTTTTTCATGAATGTTTATTTTAAACTGGAATACTGTTGTATTAATTCTTTACTTTCGAGTTAACGCAGAACCCAAATCGCTATTATTTATATAGATTGTATTCCGTAGTTGGTACTACCACTAATGGGTTGTCAGTGTTTAACTGTGTGTGTAGTGTGTGTTTGTGTGTTTGTGATAGGGGAAATATATGGGGATGGGGACAGGGTTTGGGTGGGGCAGTGAGTGGGGACGGGGTAACGTTTCAATCTGACATTCACTTGCCAAGTCAAATTGATATGAAGATTCCCCATGTTTAATGTTTCCCAAATCCATCTGTTGTGTTCTCTACAATGTCCCTTCGCGTTTCTTTTAATTCTCGTTTTTTTTTTAAAGAAATTTTGTTTCGTCTACTGACCATGGAATGCTTGCTATGTTTTTAAAACGTGGCTAAGATTTGAACCATTGAACCGTGTATACAGAGTGTATTAGAGAGATAGCGAAGAGTACTAAATTAACCCATCCACCACCCCCTTTTTTTTTTTGTTTGCCTTAATTCAAATTAATATTTACCGGAACATTTTTTTTTTTGGTTGAAAAACTGACATTCCTTATTTCTCAAAGCTTGTTTTCTTATTTTTTTAACCAGTTGACATATTTATGAAATGAGCCGTTCGTCCTTCACCTAGCAGTCACCAATGTCTTAAGTCCGTTTTTTTTTAAAATTAATGAGAGAAGGCAACACTGTGACGCATAGTAGCTAGGTTTGTTTTTAAGACCGATTCTGGGTTGTTCTTTTTTTTTTTTTAGATTTAAGGTCTTACATTAATGAAATTGTTTGGGAGACGGTTTACTGGACTATTCAAGTATGGTATGAGTCGCCCCCCCCCCCACCCCCGCCCTCCTCAATCATTCACCCCCTCTTTTTGTTTTCAAAATGGATTATCATTTGTTTCTTGAAAACTTTCAATTGCCTAAAGCCAGATGTTGTTGTTTTTTTTTAATCAAATTATCCTCGCCTAGTTCTGACGTGTGATCATCACCGAGGCATTAAGCGGGTTTTTGGTTTACTGTCTTTTAAGAGACCAACTGAACAAATCGGACCAACTGTGTGTTTTAGATTTAACCAAGTGGACCCAGAGGCATAACTAGGGGAGGGGGAGTCCAAATTCGAAAGTCGCCCCCCCCCTCAATTTTTTTTTTTTTTGCATTAAATATCAAGTACATTTTCTCATGTCATGATGTCGAATTCAAAATGCAGGGGCCTACAAAGAAGCCAAGCCCCCCCGGGCCCCCAAATCCCTAGGTTCGGCACTGAGTGGACCGTTCACTTGATCAATTTTATTTTAAAATGCTTGTCCCTAAAGGTGTTTGTTGGAGAAGGATGGTCGCGCGGTAAAGCCATCGACTGTCGACGTGAAAGTCCCTGGTTCGATCTCCGGTGAGGACTAGTGGATATTTCAGGTCGTGGTTTTAAAGTCCAGCGCTATATCCCCCGTTGCCATTGCACTATCGGCTATGGTGGGGATGAAAGAATGCACACCATTAAAAACGGTCCCATTTTATAGTTGCTTTATAGGATATAAGAGATATCACGAGGGACTTTAACACACACACACACACACACACACACACACACACACACACACACACAAACACATTTGTAAAACATAAATGTTTTATGTTGACATTTTTTTATTCTTAACGCAATAATAGTACAAATAGAAGTGTGTGTGTGTGTTTTTGTAATAATTTCCCCCACCATAACAAAAAGAAAGAAATAGTGATAACGAGAGAAGATAAATGAATAGTTTCACATCTTCCGAGTCCATTTTGATAATATTGAAGTTTGTCATAGACACGGGTGGACACTGGTAGAACTCCGGCATTCCACGTCTGAGGCCTTCGGTTCGGCACTTGAGCGCCAATCACAATCCCTGACACACATGTGGTCAAGGCAGCCATGGCCACAACAAGCCCATAGTCTTGGAGCTTACACGAGATGACCGTTGACCAGCAGGTGTGGAAAATGGTGTAAAGCCAAAATGTATATCGTCTGTTAGCTCTCACTGCTAATATACTTTTACTTGAACTAAAGCTGTATCTTTCATTTATACTCAAAAAATTAATAATTACAAACACACACACACACACACACACACACATCTAACATAATATTTTATGTCTGTGAAGGACCTTTCACATATCATACAATGTTTGATGGTGAATAAGGGGATTATTTTTTTTAATATAATCTCTTAGTCACATGACAGGAAGTGATAGTTGCTAACTGTGATATAAAACAAAGGCTGAAAATGTTCTTCGAAAAGGGAGGGGGAGAATTTTTAAATAATTAGAGATGTGGGTGGGTGAAATTTATCTAATGTCGTTGTGTCAGGCAGTGTCCATTTTTGATCATTTTCGCGTTACATAAAACGAGAACATTAAAGTGTTTGTGAAGCAAACTTTGATTTTTTTCGATTTCATGGCAATTAGAAAACTTTGAAGACTATGCTCTGTAATACTCAAAAAAATTCATGTTTAAAATATTTTTTAGCCTGCTAAATGTGTACTACTGAATTTTTATTTGCATACTATTCTACCAACTTAATCGAATTAACCTAAATTAAGACAATCTGGCAAACAAACACAAAATCAAGATTTAAAAAATTACGGTCAAAGGGAAATGACCAGTACAAACATTTATTCTCGAAAAATTATCGGCTGATATTCTCCCTTAACATTCTTTTAAAATAAATTACAGAATTGATATCATTCAAAATATTTATATTTCAGTGGTCTTTAACTGTGTTCATCTTTCTTTGTACTCCCTTCTCATTCCACATACAAGACACAGGTGAGCAGTTTAATCTTTATGGTGCATTCTAGTTCACTTATAACGAAATATTCGATACAAGGAGTTCCGGCTACCAGACCTGGTATTCGATTACTCCATGATGTTATTCCAGTTTCATTTCTTTCGTCCTGACGTCACCGATGACCTCCATCATTGTGACGCTCTCTGGATTTACGCGGTGGGCGAAGTGGGCTAGGGGCTGTCCAGTTACACTCAGCTACACGAGATAATAAAGAGACAAACATTATTCACATTCAGGGTCGGATATACAGGTAGGCCGTGGCCTAGGGGATCCCGTGAAAATTAGGGGGCCCCAAAATGTTGAGTAGCATACAAAAATAATAAAAAAAGTTAGCATTATTTTTTTTAATTTTTGAAAACGGTGACTCAAATTTGTGTTGGCCCATGGACTCTAAAATTGCAACTCCGACTCTGCTTACGGTGTGTGAAGTCCCTGAAAGGATAAGATGAAATCTCTTAGATCCTATAAACCACTAATGGGACGGTTTTTATGGTGCCCTTCTTTCATCCCCACCATAGCCGATAGTGCAATGGCCATGGAGGCACCACGGGAGATATATCGGGAACTTAAGCCAAGACCTGAAACCAGGTACCTTCAGGTCGACAGTCGAGCTTTCTACCGCACGACCATCCGTCCCCATATATACCGTCTGCTTACGGTGTGAACATCCCTTTTATTAAACAAGGGCGTTAACTCGCACAAAAAATGACATACTCATATTACAAAAAAAAATATCTTGTCTGATTTTCTTTTTTTAATATATATAAAGATTAAGTGAAAGGAAAAACTGCTCTGGGGTGGGGTGCGCGTAATTTGGGGGGGGGGGGGGAGTATTAATCCCATTCATGAAATAGGCCAAGGTGTAAAGAATGTATGGAGAATGCCCAATGCAGTTACCGGAGCCTTTTCGTCAATGCAGCAGCCAGGCCCTATGTCGTGTAACCCCGGCCATGCGCTGTGTCGCGAAGAAAGTCAAAGCCCGTTGGTTTTCTGGGTTGTTACCTTATATTCGTCTTTGAGAACCTCTACCCCCAGTTTGAACGGCGTGCACCTGGAGAACGGGAAGGACATCTGGTCGAAGGTCAGCCGCTGGGACATCGTGCTGCCTCCATCACAGTTGTAGTCCAGGTTGACCGCTGTCCTTCCAAAGTCCACGTGAACCCTCAAGGCCTCGTCACCCTGTTTGGTCAGCAACAAAATACTGAACCTGGACACGTTAGAATGAGAGAAAGGTAAGCAGTGGACACATTAGAATGAGAGAAAGGTCAGCAGTTACAACTGACAGGCAAATGGACGAAAAAGTACAGACAGACGTGTAGACAGACGGATACCCATTCCATTGTAGATCTTTTATCATATCCTATTTCCCTTTAGAAAGATGCCTATATCATGTTCCCTTGTGTGTGAAGTCCCTGTTAGGTTGAAATGAAATCTCTAAGATCCTATAAACCACTAATGGGACGGTTTTTATGGTGCCCTTCTTTCACCCCCACCATGGCAGATAGTGCAATGGCCATGGAGGCACCACTGGAGATATATAGGGAACTTTCACCATGACTTGAAATGTTCCCTTGTAGAAATATCCACCTATCGTATTCCCCTTTATACTAATCCACCTATCCTGTTTTCCACCTACCGTATTCCCGTTTAAAAGACACAATGAACATTTATTGTTAATCCACTATAATCCTTTCATTAGGCTTGCATTCCAGTGCTGGCGGATTGGTAAAACCTGCAATGTAATGTCACTAAGTCTAATTACGTGAGTCGCGCGTCAACTCACGTAACGTAATATTGACATAGGTCGGTGCAGTCACCTAGACCTATAAACTCCCTCACCAAGGTAGCCATTACTAGCCATAACATGTACTGCAATTTATAAACATTCTCAATTGACTTACTCTCTGGCTTCTTTGTCAGGAATTCCAATGAACGACAGTGTTTTGCCGACTTCCAATTTCCTCGGAATCTCAATTTCTGTAAACCTTTCACGATTCCCCTAAAAAAAGATTCGGGGTGGGGGTGAAGAGGAAAGGAGGGGGGGGGGGGTAATATTCATTGCATGAAAATTGTTAACTTTTTATATAAATAAATATAATCCGTAAGTTTGGCGGTTTCCTTGATAAGTGAATAGTGATTATAGAGGTGAGCGATCACTTCAGAGCCCTTGAGCAGACTGTGAGCAGAACCGATGTATACCTAACGGGGTTGGGGCGGGGGGGGGGGGAGAGGGGGGGATGCAGCGAAAATTTGGTTCTGTGTGTTGGTCGTCAAATGTACCCCGCTAGCCCTGGTTAAAAATAAAATCCAAGAGTGGAGCCCCTTCGTGCCAACGGGGTCAGTACAAATTTGTCTTAATGTTATTTTAAAAAAATGATAATCAGAGATTATTGAAAAAGTAAGGTGAAAGAAAAAAAAATAATAATTATAATTATATATATAAAATGATTTTTACATGGATTGTCTATTTATTTTTTGCTGGACAACCAATGGTATGATCTTTGGACTCAAACATTACACTGACCTTGTGAGCACATCCTTGAGCTGAAAGCTTCACACACACGGCCATGTTGCTGTGACCTTTGACTGCTACAGGATGACACAAACACGCACACACACACACACACACACAGAGTAACAAAAATATTTATTGAATCTTAATGAAACATTCATATGGTAGGTATGGTAGAAAATGCACTACAGCAAGATTGTACCTCTTGTGGCCAGTGGCGCCGAGAGCAAACACGGGCCCCAGGGCAGGACATCATTGCGGGCCCCTTAATAAACAATAAGTCGTGAAAAAATTGATATGGTCGGGGAGGCCGGGCCCCCTTACAGATGCGCCCCCCCCTGGCAATGACCCCCCGCCCCCCCTCTCGGCGTGCCTGCTTGTGGCAACAGGTTACCTTCAGCAGTGGCGGCTTGTAGATGGCCATAGGGGAAACAGCATCAATCCCCAGCACGTGAGTGGGGACGGGGGCTAGACAACAGACTAAGACCCCCCCTTCCACTACCAAAAGCCCTTTTCTAGCAATAACTTCTATTAAGTATGGTACTCATAGATTCCCAACTGTTACTTATGCCTTTGACCCTCCCCCCCGCCCCCAAAAAAAGGTTCCCTTCAGCAGTGGCGGCTTCTGGAGGTGGCAAAATGGCAACCGCATCAAGCCTCAGCCCCATGATTGGGAACGGGAGGGGACGGGGCGGCTAGGCAACACTAAGACACACACATACCCCCCCCTCCACACACACACTACCAAAAGCCCTCTTCTATATATAATGTTTATTCAGTCTGGTGCTCATAGGTCCCTAACAAGACCCCCCCCCCCTTCCCCCATATGTCGAGACCCCCCCACGGAGCTACCATTTCAGTCCTTCAGAAATTCCAATTAACTTCTCTCCTAATTAAGATAATTCAGAGTTACTACATACATGCTACATACCAAAGTATATTTCCGGAAGTCACCTAGGCCAAGGCGCTTTAAAGTGGGGATGGCCTCCCCTTGTCAACACCTTGTTCATTAATTGAACCTGGTCTGTTGGCACAAAAATGACTGAATATATCTATTCTCTTTAATAAAAAATACCAACACTTACTTAAAAAGTGCTAATTTAAAAAAAAATGTGGCTATTCATTAAATAAAATGAAGTCCAAATGTGAGCTGCTTTGGGCCTAAAAATTACAAAATTAGTTTACTTGAAAGAAAAGGGAGAAAATAAAATTAATATTACTAACACAAAAATAAATTCAATGGATAATTAAATTAAGGCCTTCCATTCAAGGCATCTCCCTATCTGTGTTATTCTAAGATCATAATTTCTATTTTTATCCATGGTGTGCAAATTTGTGGTCATTATATTTGTATCAATGCACTAACCATGTGTTTCTTCAGATGGTGGATGACAATAGGTGGTGGGAGGGTTGTCTTGTGCGGACTTGCCATTCCAAATCATTTTTAAAAGTAAAGTTCCATAAATCTCCTGAGGGCTCATCTGGTTAGATGAAGTGTAGAATTCATCTGTTTCAGTAACCTCCGCTTATAAAGGGATTGTGTGGTTAGCAAAATGCCCAGCCACCTTTACCCCCCCAAACATAAAGTCATTTAAAGCTGGGTGGACTTGGGGACTTTCTCCAGGACCTGAAAAAATCACAAGGTTCTCACGTGCGGTTAAGTGCTCAACTGTCGACCTGAAGATACCTGGTTTGATTTCCGGTGAAGACCAAGGAAATTTTTCAGGTCTTGGCTCAAGTTCCCGATATATCTCCCATGGTGCCTCCATGGCCATTGCACTATCGGCTATGGAGGGAATGAAAGAAGGGCACCATAAAAACCGTCCCATTAGTGGTTTCTAGGATCTAAGAGATTTCATCTCATCCTTACAGAGACTTCACACACTGAGGTTCAAACATGGGAAAGTCAAGCGCTCTACACAGCAAGACCACCTGTCCCTAAATCATGTTTACATTGCTAATAAATGATGGATTAGAGAGTTATCCCCAGAGATATGGGTCATTTTGTTTTTGTAATTAAGATCAATAACAAAATACTGGCGCTACCTGTAAAAGGCAGATATATTTATGTGTATTAATATACTGATATCATAGCAAGTGAAAAAAAGATGGAAAACAGTAACAACAAACCAACTTTTGAAAGTAATTTAATTAGCCACTTTAAATGTACTGTTTATTGCAATAATAATAATGGACTATGACAAGACAGAAAGTTATATCAAAATGTATATTGCCTCAAAAAAATATAATAATAAATAAATTCATTCAAAAAACTAATAATGAGATCATAAGAAATGACATAAAAATCAAAATCTTGACTGATGGATTCAAAAAGGGAAAAAAAAAAAGGTTTTTGAAATCTTTTTAGAAGTGAAACTTTAATAGTTTAACTAATATTGGGACAATTTTTATTCTTTTTTAAAATAGAAAACCCTTTAAAACTGAACTTTAAAAAAAAACACTTAGAAGCGAATATAACACTTTTTATTGGAAGCTTAACCCTGAAAGACTGGTAGCCTGCTAAGAAACATGGAGTTACATCCCCTCACACATTAAAAAAAAATTTATTTAATTATAACATGTTTTATCACAGAATATTTTTTTTTTTCCACATTTAAATAAAAAAACCAATCAGCTTTGGAACCTGTGTCATCTCATCATTAACTTCATTGTCTACAGCCAAAATAAAAAACAAATTCACATAAAGAGCCAAATTTAGTTTAGGGGTCCTGTACCTCAAAAATTCAGGAACCACATTAAAACCACATTAATGTTGAGTGTCATTAAAAATGTGAAACAAATTCACAGGTAAAAAAGTTCACTTATGCACAATAATAAGCAGTGTAATAATATCTGATTCCCTTTGATAACAAAGCACCAGCAGTACGACTAGAAAGAGATAGGAACAGGCTATATAGCAATAAAAGCTACAAGTAGCAAACCATAATATAAACTACATAATTTGGAAATTGTTACATTAGGTACATCATAAGTATCAGCTCTACATGAACTACATTTAGGAAGCTTAAGAAACTGCAGCCGAGCCTGCCTTGCTTTTGTGGACATCACTAGACACGCCTACTGAAACCTAATGTGGGTCAGTTTCAGATCCCCCGTTATCAGCAGGTGATTGATCTCTTGAATCGGTTGAATTCTGTGTTTAAATTCTAGAAAGTGGGCATTGTTTACAGCGACCTAAATTGGCATTAAATGAAAAAAAAATAAAAGACTATAATCAATTCATCACACGAAAACGACTTAAAAATAAAGTTACTTAACATCCACTAACTAGGGGTGCATAACCCTTTCACCTCTGATGGCTGCATTGATTCTTGTAACAGCCACCAGACTGATTACAATATATAATATGTAATTATAAATGCATCCTATTTTAAATAGATACTTTAATTGTCACATAACATATACTTAATTTATTTTCCAAACACTTATTAAATTCTACTACAAATGGGGTATTCAGGTGTACAAATGCAACAACTTAACAAGTATTAAACTCCATTATTTATTTTTCTTTTTATGCTCATGGGACATGTATACAGAATTTGACAAATAGAAAATATTTCATTATGCTTTAACTTAAGAACATTAAAAATTTATTTTGAACAGTTTTAGTAAATTTACCAATGCTTGCATATCTTTGCATTGATACCTATAAAAAAAATGAAATGCACAAGAAGACGAAAAAAAAAGATGCTGCCGCCCCCCCCCCAACCTCCCAAATTACAGTACAACAAATTTTCAGTATACAGAATACATTACGAGTACCCGTCAATTTTGTGATAATGATGTCCAAAGAAATATAGATGAGTATGTCAGTCCCTTTTCGGACAGCACTACTAATATGTTTTTGAAGGACTCATTCCTCATCGAAATGCATTTTGAAAGGACATTAAAGAACAAAGAAATAAATTAAATTGTATCGATAAATGCTTACAATATAAGAAAAGATATACATAGCCTATTGAAATGATAAGCGTAAAAAAAAAGGTAGAAATGAAACATAAATGAAGAAAAATTGTGTTCCTATTACCTTAAAGCAGTTAGGTTCAACCAAAATCATCAAATCAAAGTTGGCGTTGGGCGCAAAAGGGAAAAATGGTGTCTCCTTTTCCTCTGGTCCCCAAGTTCCACCTTTCTTGTGTGTTCTGACCACAATGTTTTTATCAGAGCCGTAAGAGAAGCGCACATCAAAGTGCAATCCATAGTCATGGCTTTCAGAATTCCCAGAGGCAAGATTAATGGAGAATCTATGGATGAGTTAGTAATAAATTATTTTAAGTACCATATTCAACTGGAGCCTAAATGCTCAATGATTTCTACCACACAACAATTTTTAAATAAAGAGAACAATCATAATGAAGTTAAAAATGTCTCATTGCTTTCAGTTTTAAAATGTCTGCAATAGTATATTGAAACATTTTATTCACGGTGTTTCCCAAATTTAAACTCAATCACCATATTTTTTTTAAAGTTTCAAAAAATATTGCCAGAAAAATTATCTTCTGAAGCCGAATAAAACATCTTTGTGAAATTTGTAATTAAAATTCGACATAACATTTCATAAAAAAGCATCTAGCTGTTCAGTCTTTAACTAAAATTAGAAGCAAACTGATACCAACTGATTGTTCTTAAAAAGAAGTGGATTATGATACTAACCTTTGGGCATTAGCATTAGGGATACCACTAATGTAAATCAATTTTCCTGGATGCAGCCCACCTGGAATAGCAGTAGTAAATGGAACAGCCTGCAAGTAATAGTTTAATTTAATTTTAGTGCAGGTGTACAAAACTAGAAGAAAACTTTTTTTTTTTTTGAGATCTTTGCCCACTGACAGACCAACCCATATGATTTCCGAAACGACAAATGAATGGAACTTATTTGATAAGAGATAGTCCATCAAAACACTGTTTTTATAAAGACTTTTTCAATGAATGTTTTACTTACAGGATTTATGATTGGCGCTCCTATCTGTGGTGCCTGATATAAAACAGAAAGATTCCGTCATTTATTTTTCATGATTTTACTTTTTTTTTATGTTTATTCTAATTCACTTTTATGGGGCTAATTTTATTCACCAATAATAAAATGTAAATAAATTATCTGTGATAAAATCATTAGCATAAAATTCTGTAGTTTACTAATCAGTCTGAATTTTTAGCTTTACTTTATCACGTTCATATATAGTATATGATTAAAACTAAAGAAATTAACAGAATGACAAAAACAAAACTTACTGGAGCAGGATAAGCGGTGAATGGGGCAAACTGTCAGACAGAACAAAAAAAAAATGATCTCTTACTATAACTAACCTACATTATTTAAAAGGTGTATTAATACATGTATTACAGAGAAAAAAATATAGATATATATTTTAATCGTAGCCCTACAAAAAAGATTTAATTAGAAAAAAAAAACTACAACATTTTTTAATGTGCATCTGAACTTACAGTTGGAGGTTGGTAATTAAAACCAGCCTGTAAAAAAAAAGAAATATTCACATTGAACAGATTATCTGATAGATTGACTACTCTACTATAAGATCACAATTATCAGTCTTAATATATTCATACAACCTTCCATGGTTTTTATTATTACATTTCTTAAAGAGTATTTATTTATTTTTATTAATTATTTCTTTCCTTATGCCACGCATAGGGAAATGTCAATGTAATAATCGCGACCAGCGTTTTAAAAAAAAAAATGAGTTCCACTAAGACCTCATGCTGGTACACAGCAGATCGCTAGAAAAGACAAAATATACAACTATTATGATACTAGGAAACACGATAGATGGTCCCATCACTTTCATCTAATATTATTTTAATGAAAACACTTTAAATGTTGACTAAGTTAAATGGGGAACTCAGCTAGAAATGTAAGAAAACAATAAAAAAATAAAATAAATAAATAGATAAATGATAAATTTTACCTTACAGTCCGCTGCAAATATTTAATAACAAGTTACTTACTGGTGGAGGTTGAAAAGATGCCTGATTGTGATGCACAGAAGAGAAAAAAAAATTACATAAAAATCTTGAATTTTATTGTGAAATAAATACACATATAAATAATTATTTTTGATAAAATGAAAATGTTATCAGTGTGAATATAACAGAAAAAAACGAGTTTAAAAAAATAACTGAAACAACAGTTAATAAACACATCTTTCATTAAAAAAAGAAGCTACTATTTTTAATACAAATTTACTGAGCTAAGTTATTATAAACCACTCACTAACTGGCCATTGGTAAACTGTATGAAGAAGACTGCTATGTCCCCATTAAGATAAAGATGGTTGGCTCTTTCCACTGGCATACGATGGTTGAAAGTGCACACCTGAGTATTGTTGACTAAAATCTGGCCAGAATGTTAAAAATCAATAAAATATAAATTTTCTTAAAATATCACCTGAAAAAAAAGTATTTAATTTGAAATGACAGTAGAAATGATTATTACTAATATGTAGCATTTTCTTCCCAATTAATTAACAGAAATGAAGTAAGGAACAAAATTACTTAGCGAAATTCGGTCGTTTAGTTGAATGCATATAAACTACCATAAGATAAAACAGTACGACAGTTTTCAATGGCTAGTTATTTCCTAGACAGAACTAAATGAACATATTATGTTCCACATTGTGCTTAGCTTTCATTATAATAGACCAAATAATGTTTAAGGGATACATTTATTTAAAACTTGAACAACTAATACTAAAGCAGAATATTGATAGGTAGACATGCTCAGCATTAGCAAAAAATGTCTTTTTTTTTTCTCTCTTTATAACTAGATTACTTTATATAAACAAACAGAACATAAGCATTTAATAACCTGAAATCCTTGCTGAGTAACCTTGATGCGAAATTCAAAATTCTGATCTTTTCCTACAGGTAAAGTACCATCGACTTCCTCTTTGCCCCATTTTCCACCTTGCTTATCATTCTTGACCACTTTATTCTGGTCAAACCTCGGGTTGTAGTGCAGAGCAACATCATGATCAAAATTTGGACCAGCACACAGGTTGATGCTGAAACTGAAAGAAAAAGAAAATTCTTTGAAGAAAGGGGAGAGCAAAATCTATCATCAGCCTAAATGAAAAGGCCTACATTGATGTTAGCCACATGATGATGAAGGGTCAAAAATGTTAATTTATAAAACTCTACTACAGAATACAAAAAACCCACTTGTGTTTCTGTGAGTATTTATCCAAAGCTTAAAAAAAAAAAAGCTCATTAGTCATAAAAGAAAACTCCCACTAACGGTAAAATTAAATTGAATGTTTATGCAAAAATAATTAGTCCTATCTGAAACATTAAGCAAATAGATTCTTCAAGAAAAAAAAACAATACTTAAGTATGACTCGAAGGGTGCTCAAAGCCATCATATTTACACAAGTAAATTAAGAGGCTTAACAGGTTTTCCTCATGAGGTTGATTGTTGAGAGTGTACATTGTAAATAATATAATGTGTTTGAACTCTTTTGTTTTGTGTCTTATTCAAAGTCTGAAAGCTTACTTATTTTAACTAATTACTTTCTTTATTATTTTTTAAAATCTATTTTATTAAACTTTTTGTGTCTTAACCAAAGATTAGATTATTATTGATTTCAATTAAAATATTTGCAATGCTCATCACTTTTGTTTTGATCTATTTCATTACAGTTTTTGCCACTTTTTGAGCAGGCTGTTCATTTTGCATTTTGAGGGTCCAGGGAAAGAAAGGTGGGTATTATTTGTGGTGGGACTGAGGGATGGAGGGGACCAGGTAAGGAGAGGTGGGAGGGTCCAGGGATGGAAGAGTAGGAATTCTGGTAAATGAGTTGGTGTTGGGACAGAGGGTTTAGGACATTCCAGGGAAGGTGGGGGTATGGAGGGATTAGGTGCCCCATGGAAGCAGGGGGTGGGGTTAAGAAAATGTACTGAAGACTGTTTTAAAATAGTGTGAGTGAAAGTTAATTTAGAGACAGTCAAATTTTCCTGCTCCACTCATGTTGAACATTATGTTTATTAGTGTAAGTATGTCATCACTTCTGTCTACTTTAGCAGGCTTTATAAATAGTATATAAATAATCATTTAAAAAAAATGATCACTACAGTAGTTAATATTTTTTAAATTAGATTATAAGAATATCAGTGATATTGCTTATATAGCTTAAATGAAATGATATAAAACAGAAATTGTATTTTTAATTCAAAATAAGCTACCTTTTGGCATCAGGGAGAGTTTTACCCACTACCAAGATATCAGTTCCTGGTTGAACTGGTGGCAGCTGAGCAGAAAAAGGAAGTTTCACCTTGAGAATAAACAAATATTTTGTAGCTCATTAAAAACAGATTGAGATTTCAATAAAATATTACAATATGTTAGCTATATAGTTTAGTTGAACTTGAATGGCATAAAATTATTGGCATTCACCTGATAAGTTTCAAATAGTCCAGGGCCTCTCTGATCTAAAACTGAAGAAGAAAACATTTAGTTAGTTATTATTAATTAATATGTATTATACAGTTTAATATACAAGTTCCTTTTTAGAATATACTATAAATATAGGCCTAAATTACAATTAAAATAATTTCCATATCATATGATTGATGCAATGATGGCTTTATTGGTCTAAAATTTGACTTTTGCAAAAAAAAATCAGAAAACAAAAGGGAACAACTCCAGGAAAGAATATCATCAAAGATGGTCATGGTGTGTTCTGATTTTTTTTTATCTTTATTATTGTATTGTCGCTTATTGTGCATTTACTATCGGACAGGCTACGCTTACGTCAAGACGTAATTCGTATTTTTTTTTTCCGGCTTACGTCAATAGATATTTCTCCACACCCTAACACTGTCCAAAACCCTAACCTTATCCCTAACCCTATCCCTAACCCCTAACCCTTTTTGTTTACGCAGTGGCAGCGGTAACATCAAGACGTAATTCGTATTTTTTTTTCCGGCTTACGTCAATAGATATAATAATAGAAGGCGCTTGACGTAAGCGTAGCCACTTCGATTTACTATTCAGTAATGTAATGTCAGTAATGATTACTGAATCTTAACACTTTTTTGTTTCAACACTGCCACTGTTCTAATGAATGACAGAGGCTATTAGAAAAGCAAGAAAAAAAATAGATGTTTATTTAAAACTTACATGAAATATAGACAGTATTTAAACTATTCCATACATCTGATTTAGCATATTATGGTATGCATACAATAACACTCAGTGACAGCGACTGCTACTTTTTAACAGTAAAAATAAAAAGAGTTCTACGTCATTAAAAAAATGCGATGTTTTATAAAGTGCAGGCCCATTTGGCAATAGCCACTATTTTTTCGTGTATAATTTTGAATGATTTTAAAGACCAACATTGTATGAAGATTACAGGATCAGGGTCGATTAAAGGGGAAAGGGGGGAGTCACCAGAATACATGTCAAGAGCCCCTACATTTTTAGTTTTCGTTGGAAAAAAGCTATTGGTATTTGTGTGTGATGGGGGGGGGGTTTGAGAGTCATTTGTTAGACTTTGTCAGGGGCCCAATATTAGCTGAGAGGCTATAAAAATTATGACGTAGTAATCAATTAAATCAAACATGAATTCAAGGCACAAAATTACTATATTCGTCGATAATAATTAGTAGGTATATGAATGTACATGTCAGTGGATATGGTTAAGATAAAATAAAAATAAAGTTCTAAGTTCAACATAAAAATAATAGTTTTATTTTAGTTGTGATAGCTGCTTCATTAGTCACATTATATGATTAGTAAGATATTTCCCATTATTTATGTATGCAACAAAAACAAACAAACTTTCTTACCTGCAGCAGCCATTGCTATTCCAAATTATACACGGTCTACAAAAGAAGAAAAAAAAAACAACGGGATAAGAAGGTTGAAGAGCCAGTAAGTAGCACACACTTTGAACCAAAATAAGTACATACACCTACCGGTATGTGTTTTTGTCAAATTTGTGGCTAGTTGTGCCAGTTTGTGCTTCTTTACCACGTCAATTTCAGCTCATCGGCTGACTGACTACCTGTAGTCAGTGGCGCAACTAGGGGGCGGGGGGGGCATTGGGGGCATTTGCCCCCTCCGAACTTACAAAAAAAAATTAAAAGATTAGACCAAAACTTGTTTAAAATATAATACAATTATATAAATAATGTGATTTTTTAATACAAGTGATTTTTTTTGCCCCCCCCCCCCTGAAAGTGTGGTCTAGTTGCGCCTCTGCTTGTAGTGTCAATACAGCTGGATTAGTCAGTCATGTTTGAGTTAACATTCCAAAGGCGGGGGAGAGACATTGTGGGTTGGGTGTGGTAGCCCACTCCAATTCCAATTTAAAACAAAACACAGAAAAAAAATCAATAATAACACCAACATGACAACAACGGACAGGTCACACAGATCGAGAGTACATTGTGATGTTATTCTTTTGGTCAGGACTTAAGAGGATGTGTGGCCGTGATGAATAAGGAGGGGACCGCATGGGTGCAACCGGCTATGTGCCCCCCCCCCCCTCCGAAACAGTTTAAGAGTGGTTGACTAATGGGAACAAACACAATTTGCCAGTGCGGGTGGTGGGGGGGGGTCGGGTAAAGGGGGGGGACCATAATGCTTTAACGACAGCTCTGTTCGCGGGGTAGTCGCCAGGAAAATGCAACCCAGAATATGCATAAAGGGCTTCTATCTAAGTGACCCCCCCTCCCCGCCCGCCACCGCCGAATACAGTAACCTGCCTGAAAATGTCGTGTGGGCCCCCAGTCGACGAAGGTTGTCAGGGACCACAGATTAACCGACCGGCAGCAGGTGAAACTTGCTTCACCTATAGCATGGACACCATCGCGCACCTGCACACCGGGCCTCAACACAATGGCCAGTAGGGGCCATCTTCACCGTAGTGGTTTAACCGGGGGGGGGAGCTCGGACCCATTACGACAGGTCCGTAGCATGCGGGGCCAGGGGCCGTGCCCCCCCGTTTTGTCTGTGGCCCCTCTGCTTGTTTGCTTAGTAACATTTATTTCCTGCCCCCTCCCCCCCCCCCCCGCTATTGGCCTGGCTCCTGCTGTATAATGCCTGGCTCCTGCTGTATAATTTTCACGCTACGGGGCTGCATTACGATGATGAGATGGCCCTGGTACCATTCTATCATAACGCCCATTTAAGACAATTGAATCGTTTTGATTGTGTGGAGAGAGAGAGAGAGAGAGAGAGAGAGAGAGAGAGAGAGAGAGAGAGAGAGAGAGAGAGAAGCGGAGAGGCTGGGATGAATTACTTTCAACACATTTCTTTATTTCTCTACAAACCTCTCTCATACAAATCTAGCACATAATATCTAGTACATGTATTTATGTATTTAGATTCCTGATTTTTTTTCTGGCACAAACTTTAGTGTGAGCACGTACCCCCCCCCCTTCCCCGTCTATTTCTCATCCAGACACCCCCCCCCCTGACACACACGCACCCCTCAATGTAACTAATTTTACCTTCAGATTTGTCATGATTCGGAACGTTCTGGGGGGGGGGGGAGAGGAGGGGGGTCACGGCTGTGTACTCAGTACTCCCAGGCCAGGCAGACGTCAGTATTTTTGACCTTGCTGCACAAGTACATTCTCTAGTAGTAACTCACAATTTCAATTCATATAAAAATGCCACAGTGAACAAATGATACGTTTTTATCTTTCCAATGCTAATCCCCAGTGATTCAATCGTCATCTTTACAGAAAGCCCTATGGGATTGCGACCGTCGGTGTGTGTGTGTGGGGGGGTGGTATTAGGGAAATGGCCGGCCCAAGGGTCAAAGGGTGACCCTTTGGAATCTTCTTGTCTCTCGTTTTGCTACACATATATAATGTATATATAGCTAAGTGCTGTGTGAATGACCGACAAGCAGATGGTATAATACAAAAATACACTGGCGGGTAATCCCCCCCCTCGGGGCCGCCCCCCCCCCCCCCGTTAACACAAGGCTTGACTGGGAACGGACCGACCTTGGGGGAAACCGCTGATCTAATACGTAGCTATTTCAAATATGCAGTGAATGCCATTCACTTGGAATCCTAGTCTGCAGACTGCAACTATCTCCATAGGTCAGTGCAGATTAACAAACATGCATGACAATGGGTCAGTGTAGATTAGCTTATCATCATCGAATGGGGCTGTTTTGAGAGTTTCATTTTAATATTTAAATTACGATCAGATCCTTTACTTGTTTGGTAAAAAAAAAACCTTGAACGTATTGACAAATTAGAGCATAGCCCACAGAAATTTTTAAACCGTTTTATATAAAGTAAGGAAACGGACCACAGAAAATATATTTTGTGGAGTTAGAGGGACGGAGAGAGAGTGAGGGAGGGAAAGAGAGAGAGGGAGGGAGGGAGGGAGAGGGAGAGAGGGGGAGGGAGAGAAGAAGGGATGGCGAGAAAGGGGGAATCGCGTAGTCTTATTGAAACTGGAGGTTATTTTATTTTTTTTGGGGGGGGGGGGGGGAAGAAAGGGTTGATATCCTATTTACGTTGTTCTTTAATCATATTTTAATATAATGGGTAAATCATACGGCATTATTTCTTCATATTTAGCTGTTAATAAACTGTAATATGGCAGTCACGGAGTGTTTATTTTGTAGTTTTTGTTTTTTTAAACCAATCATTTTTTTGTAGATACAAATTTATTCAAAACTGTGTATAAGTCTTTGGTCACTCAATCGCGTGATCGAAACAAAGTTAAGATACACGCACTGCATAGTCTACGCTCAGTATTGGCCCTCCTCACACACACAAACACATAAATACTCACGGTACGCCTCTGTATCTGAGCAACGTTGACGTACAGTAGCGCAGAGCCGCTCTTACCTTGGGGGGGGGGGGGTCCCAAGCAAATGGGCCTTTCGAAGCCCTAAGACAAGCTATCTGGTTCCCTAGGAAAAGGTAAAGCTGGGGACCCCCAGGACTAGCTATATCCGTGGCTTTAAGCAGTGCCGAACCTAGGGATTTGGGGGCCCGGTGGGGGGCTTGGCCTCTTAGGTGCCCCTGCATTTTGACATTCGACACCATGACATGAGATAATGTATTTAATATTTAATGTGAAAAAATGTTGGGGGGGGCCTTCCTCAAACTGGGTCCCGGGGGGATTTTCGAATTTAGACCACCCCATCCCTAGTTACTCGTGTGGAGTTGCTGATCTTCCATCGAGCGCCTCCCCAGGTGGCGGACAGGGGAATGCCCACCAGATATGGTAGGTACCGGGGAAATCAAATACCCGGGGCGGACCAAAATCAGCAAAACCTGTTGCCTTACAGGAAGTGGAGGGATCCACAAAGGCTAGGGAACCTTGCCCGAAATGCAAGGCAGCTATCCAGAGAGCTGAAAGGGAATCATCCCAGATGGTTGTGCGCAGGGCCAACAACCCAGCCATGGAAAAAAAAACTCGTTATAGAAACCAAAAGGAAAGACAAGCCAGAAAACACAGTCAGAGGAGAGAGCAGAGCTCCACAAAGGAGATTAATGAAGTCATGTGGGGAAATTCATCAGAATCCTACATGGCCGACTACTCTGCTCAAACCAATGAAAACAAAAGCCTTCCTAATCCAAAAGACACCATTCATACTGGGAACCTGGAATGTCCGAACTCTCTTAGAACCAGGGAGATGCGCCCAAGTTGCAAAAGAGATGTCCAGCTACAAACTACAAATACTGGGCTTAAGCGAAGTCAGGTGGAACACCTTCGGGGAAACTAGACTACAGTCAGGTGAAACAATGCTCTTCTCTGGGAAAGAAAATGAAGATGATAACCACGAAAATGGAGTGGCATTTCTGTTAAAGAAAGAGGCCTTTAATAGCCTCCTTGAATGGGAACCCGTTTCTGAAAGAATAATTAGAGCCAAGTTCCTGTCCAGGTTTAAAAACGTCCACATCATCATGTGCTATGCTCCAACAAATCCTTCACACGAAGAGGACAAGGCTACCTTCTACGAACAACTGCAGTGTACAGTCGACAAAATACCCAAAAGAGACATATTGATACTCATGGGAGATATGAATGCCAAAATTGGAAACAATAACAAGGGAAAAGAAAAGACAATGGGCATGCATGGAATGGGCAACCTAAATGAAAATGGAGAGTTGTTCACCAACTTCTGTACCAACAACGAACTGGTTATAGGTGGCAGCATTTTCCCTCACAAAAACTGTCACAAGGCAACATGGATCTCACCAGACCAACAAACAGAGAATCAAATCGACCACATTGCGATACGTCGTACATGGAGGAGTACATTACAAGATGTAAGAGCCAAAAGAGGAGCAGACATTGGATCGGACCACCACCTGGTTGTAGCCAAGCTCAAAATAAAACTAGCCAAACAAAGGAGAAAAGCCAGTGGGAGAATAAGATTTGACTTAGAAAAACTTCAGCAAGAACAAAAGAGAAATGAATTTCAAGTCACACTCCAAAACAGATTTTCTGCCCTACAACCAGATGACACAGAGGATGACATAGACAAAACCTGGAACAACTTCAAAGACACCATCATAAGGACATGCAAAGAAATATTAAGTCCAACACATGAAAACAAAAAGCACTGGATAAAAGAAGAGACATGGAAAAAAATCGAAGACAGGAAACGGGCAAAACAAATGGTAAACCAAGCAAAAACAAGGAGGCATAAACAGCTCACCTAACAAGAATACAACACAACCTCAAAAGCAGCCTCAAAAATGCTCAGAAAGGATAAAAGAACCTTCTACAATAGAATGGCAGAACGAGCAGAAGAGGCAGCAGGGAAAAATAACATGAAACAGCTGTACAAAATCACTAAAATCCTGAGTGGCAAGAAATCAAATTATCACGTACCAGTACGAGACAAACAAGGCAAGCTCCTCTCTTCCATTGATGATCAACTTAAGAGATGGAAAGAATATTTCCAGGAAATGCTGAACAGACCAACCCCTCTGAATCCACCTGTCCTTATTACAGGTAAAACACTGAATATAAACATAGAAGAGATATCCAAAGAAGAAATATGGAAGGCACTACGCCAAATGACGACAGGTAAAGCAGCAGGCACCGACAATATACCACCCGAAGTCCTAAAAGAAGGAGGAACTGGAATTGTTAACCAACTTCATAATATATTTAATAAAATTTGGTCAACCGAAACTCCTCCTGCAGAATGGAAAAAAGGCCTACTGATCAAGATCCCAAAGAAAGGAGATCTATCACAATGTGATAAATGGCGAGGAATCACCCTACTCTCGGTGCCAAGCAAAGTATTTAGCAGAATACTACTCACCAGAATAAAAGAAGCTTGCGACAGCCTCCTAAGAGAGGAACAGGCTGGGTTCAGAAGAGGAAGGTCATGCATTGACCAGATTGCCACTCTACGTATCATCATTGAACAAACTATTGAATGGCAATGCCCTCTCTATGTCACATTTGTAGACTTTGAAAAGGCCTTCGATAGTATTGACAGAGAGACAATGTGGACAATCATGAGGCACTATGGTATACCAACCAAGATAATAACCATCATTAAAAACCTCTACTTAAACTTCACATGCCAAGTAGTACACAATGGTAGAGTATCAGAGGAATTCAGCATTACAACTGGAGTCAAGCAGGGATGCCTCCTTTCACCACTTCTGTTTCTTCTGGTTCTAGACTGGGTAACCAGAGAGGCTTATGCTGACTCTGGTAAAGGAATCCAGTGGAACCTGGTGAAGAGGCTAGAAGACTTAGAGTTCGCAGACGACCTGGCCATACTGTCCCACAAATTACAAGACATGCAAGAGAAAGTCTCAGCCCTGGATAGTACTGGACAGAGAGTTGGTCTCAAGATAAACCAGCAAAAAACAAAGATTCTGAAAATCAACCAACAACAAGATGGCACAATAGAAGTAGGGAATCAAAGTCTACAACAGGTAGAAAACTTTGTATACCTAGGGAGTGTGGTCAGTATAACAGGAGGAACAGACGAAGACATAGAACGTAGAATAAACCTGGCACGCCAAGCATTCGCTAATCTAAAAGCCGTCTGGAGATCCACATACATTTCTTCTAAAACCAAATTAAGAATCTTTAACACCAATGTGAAATCTGTCCTACTCTATGGGTCTTGAAACTTGGAAAACAACAGAGACAACAAGTAATCGACTACAGACCTTCATCAACAGATGTCTAAGGAACATAATGAAAGTAAAGTGGTATGACAAGTTAGAGAACACCAAATTGTGGGAGAAGTGTGGACAGAGATCCATTGTGCAACAAATTCTAGAGAGAAAGTGGAAATGGATTGGACACACTCTTAGAAAAGATACAAACAACAGAACCAGGCAGGCCTTAGACTGGAATCCTCAAGGCAAACGTCACAGAGGAAGACCCAAGCGCACATGGAGACGCAGTATACTAGATGAGACCGGGCGATCAGGGAAGAGCTGGGAAGAGCTTAAAAAACTTGCTAGAGATCGTGACAAGTGGCGAGCTTTCACAGAGGCCCTATGTTCCACAAGGAACTAAAAGGAAACATGATGATGATGATGATCTCA